>JABXJD010000256.1:750000-902351 GCA_013375575.1 Percina caprodes | reverse complement strand
CTTAACTCTGAGTGAACCTACTGTGAGTTGATTGAACCAACTCAAGTTAGCTGTTCTGGAACCAAAAAAATCCACTCAGAGTTCAGGGTTAAAATCAGAGTTCGTTAAACCTTCTTCCTGAAATGGGCCCCTCTAAAATCTCTAATATCCAAATCACTGCCTTGTTGTTCAATGACAGAGTACCTAATTCACAGGGTGAGAGTGCACATGCTACACATGAACAGCTTAGTCACAATGTTGCGTAGGTTTTAAATGCAACAGAGAGCAGGAAAGTGCCACTGCCAAGATTCTGGAAGGCTTTACAGTGGCGTTTTAGAGTCATCTCATGGATTGCACGCTACAAAGCCAGCAGTAGGGTCCAACTCAAAAACAGCAGTCCACCTAAGGCAGCACTGTCACAGTGGACTGTTTTCTCTTGCTTGGCACAGGTAATGAATGGCTGAAGATGATGTACCTTATTGACTGACAGTGCAGATCCACTTCGTGCAACGCCCACTTTATTCCTATGGATGACGCCAACGCGCCCGCAAAGCATCCCGCTGCATTTGAAAAAATGCAGAGAGTCAAAAAGATGGCCGATGCCCATCTTTATGCAAATGAATCCGTTGAACATGACGTATCTAACAGAAGCTAACGAAAAATTTTCAAACTGGCCTTTGTCGATCTGAAATGAAGACTTTGCAGATTCTGCAACTGCGTGGCCTGTTTCTCGATTAAAATGTTTTCAGAAACACGTTTACACGCGTTCAAATCAGTGGAGCATCAACCATGGATGTATTATGTCGCTACACCACGCTTCAGTCGTGTCGGAAAAATGGATCTGCACTGTGAGAGAAACTTAGAATGTTTCTCAATCTTTGTTTTTCTATGGACTTGTGTTCTTGTGTCCCTGTGAAATGTTATCTTCTGTGGCCAAAGTACTGTCCCAATACACAAGTTTGCATTTCGCGAACAACAGTTAAAATCCCGAAATGTTCTTGAAACAACCATTTTAACAAGTATGCATTGGTTGATAACTTGTATGAACTTGGAAGCACCCGTATCCCAACATTTATTTTGGCATTCAATGACGATCAGGTATCCGGTACAGACAGACCAACAATGGGACAGTTTAACCATTTTCCCTTCTTATTCATCACTGAATTCACTTATGAGAACGTTTTAAGAAATGAGCTGTGAAGATTTCAAATATAGGCAGTTTTACAAAAATTGTTACCAAATTGACAATTTGCTCCAAAGATTTTTGAGTTGAGAAGCTCCATAAAGTGACGCGATGACCAGCTAGTGTCTGCCAGCCGCTAGCTTATTGCTTGGACAGTCACGCTGGAGACCCCGCTGCAAGCTGTAGGTCTCTCAGACCGGTCTCGTAAATAAGAGGCTTTTATTTCGCCGTAGACAGATTGTTTAAATATCACAACACATATCCATCATAAGATTAATGGGAACCTGTGGTTAACTGCCATTTGAAGTTCCACAAGCGCCTGCAGGCTTAACAACCTCGCTGGCATGACATACCCGGGATATGTACATTAGATTTAGTTCATACTTTTTTGGTGCATTTGTTTTCTGATTTTTATATTAGAAGTTGAGTTTCAGTTCTGTATGATGAATTTACAGTTACATAAAGTGGTAACATGATATGGCTTCAGATGTAGACCAAAGGGGAGACACCAATGTTTCATAAGATGTATTGCTAATTTCCATCTTGTTGTGCATATACAGTGCACTACAATAATATAGAAATGATAATTCCAAATAACACTAATAGGGAGACCTAGGACACGCCAGTGCAAATGCCTACCCAGGCATGCTTTTATTTATTTTATTTATTTAACTGACTAAAATTAATACACTAATAATAGTAGGGATCACATTCCAATGTGGATGTGGTTATATTGTTGTGTTTTTTATTTCTAGCTGTTATTTAGAGCACTGCAGGTAGCCTTTGTGCTAGGGTTGTGCATTCTTCCGAGAACAACCAGCAAGAATGTTTTGCCCAAGAACACAAGTCCATTCTTTGCATTCTTGAGATTGAGAAACAGTCATAGTGAAGCAGGCTTCAAAGCAGGCCTTGCAGAGCATCACCACCAACATACCAAATGGCTATTAGTATTCGTGGGTCATTAAATATTACTTTTTCAAGTTCATGTTAACAGTTCCTTACCCCTAAAACTTAGCGAGTATTTATCAAAAAGTTACATTTCATACACTTCATCTAATTTATTGTAGAAGTACGCATCCTAGCATTAAAGTCAAGAGTGTATGACCCAAGTGCTAGCAGTTGCTAAAATCCAATGCACTGGCAGCAAAACAACATGTGTCAATATCCAAATAATCTGACTGTACCTATGAACACACACCCCTAGAGACAAGAGTCACTGAAATAAAGCCTTTCTTCTGGGATGATGTTTCTGTGTTGTTGACTACCTCTTGGAAGGAAACTGCAGCAATAGTCTCATGTGTGTGTGTGTGTGTGTGTGTGTGTGTAAACTGTGTGTTTGCTTGTGTACACTGGGGCTAACAGTTACCTGTAGGGTTCTGTAGTGTAATGCCTTTAATGACACACAATCTTGTTTTGTCCAGGAGACACATCAATCTTTTGGATTTACTGTGGGGAGCAAAAGTCTCTCCTGGTGAGTGAGTATGCTGGAGAGGTGTGTGTGTGTGTGTGTGTGTGTGTGTGTGTGTGTGTGTCTCGGGCATGTATTTGTGTGTTAAGCAGTGGGGAAGAGGGAAATGGAATAAAATGTTCAGACCAGTGGAGCTGAAAACTACCCATACATTGGTTTGATAAACAGCAGGAAAGGCCACCATGGTACATAGCTTGAAGAGGTTATGGGCATGTGTGTATTTGTGTGTGTGAGTGAGTATGATGCGTGTCTGCATATGATCATGTGTGTGTCGGAAATGAAATGGAAAAAGGAGCATTCCTTTGTGGAGGTGTGTGTATTTGTATGCGTGCTAAATCAAAAGGATTGTGTGTATATTGTGTATCCATGCATTCCCACAATCCTACATACACACACACACACACACACACACACACACACACACACACACACACACACACACACACACACTCTGTAGCTTCTGTAGCTCTACTATTCTAAACCACATCAGCCCCCTTTTTCCCTCTATTGTTGCTGCTTCACATGATGCATTTTCACTTCTGCTCCTCGGGGAGAAAAACAACACAGAAAAGAAAAGATGAGATCATTGACCGATGATCAACACAATGAAAACGCACAATGAAAACGCAGTCAAGTAGAGCAGTGTAGTAGAGCAGTATAGGCTTGTGTATTTGCTTTTTAAGATGAGGTAGGGATATGGACAAATTGTATGCAGTGAATATCGCATGAACCCCAGTGGTAGTGATATTACAGTCTGAAAGAGATTCGAGCTGGAGAAGACATATCTGCTTCGATTGTAAGGTAAAGTGTGTTTACAGGAGAAAAGGAAATCTCGCTTGTGTCTCAGGCAAAAACTGGCTCTTCATTCTCATAGGCCTTATTCACTTCCACACTGTAATTGCCAGAGAAATTTAAATTAGAAAAGAGCACATCCTTTAGGCTTGATTCAATTTGCTTTTAACCGGCTAATGACTTCCCATCTCAACCCGTTTCTCCCTGTGTCTCTGCACCTCACTTCCCTTTCTCTTTCTAGCAAAGACTTTATCTGCAAAATGCCTCCTCTATTCTTTTAGTGACTCTATTTTTAGTGATAGTCTTTATTATAAATTGTGTCTCCAATGAGCTGTGCCGTGTATTTTTACCTCCCTCATCAAGGCCTCTGGCATCAAAAACACCATGTGCTAAGTTTGACTGATTTCCAGACAGAAATTGTTGCAAAGAGGGCTAAGAAAAGAATGCAGCAGCAGAGGAAGCTCTGAGGCGTGCTGATTGGGACTGGGAAAGTGGAGCGCGACTATCAGGTGCTGAAGACTGTCGTGTGTGCTGAAAAGCAGGATATAGTGCTGGTATGATAATCGTCAATAACAGAAGAAAGATGAGTATAAAACAATGTTTATAAAGATGTTAACTGGATGCTACAATGTGAAGAGATTTCTAATGTCCATGAGAGGAGCTGATGTTTGCAACACATATTACAAGAGATGTTTCTGTAGTGAGTTAAATGCCGTCAGAAAGATACAGATAAATAGGCAGACCAGTGCAGTGTACGTCCTGCTGTTATGATTTTCTTCCAGCTGTGTTGAATGAACAGCACTGAAGTAGAAGAATTGTTACAATATATTTGGGCTGGGGAAAAAAAACATATTTTGCATTAGGCAACATCACACATACATGTTGTTGCAAGGCAGGAAGGGAAGCAGCACACTATTCCTTCATTTTCTATGGCAATTTGACCAAAAGCCCAAGAAATACCTAATTTAAGGCTGCACATAGCCTTCCTTCTAAAGAATCATATTATTTCTGGTCCTGTCATGTTACTTAGGGACACATCAGGTCAGGAACAGCTAGTAAGTCTAGCTCTGACATGCAGGATGTTGCTGCTGTTGTTGGCTTCACACCGGCAAGTCCTAATTTTGGCCCAGCCTCTTCTGACCCGTATTGCTTATCCTCTCCACCTAGATGTCTGTTACCTCAAATTTACTTCTCTCTCAGCCCTGAACATTACACCTTGGTCACAATGGTTAACACACAGATGTAAAGGTCAGCAGCGAGGTTGATAAGACCTATTATTGCACTGTGTCGGCGTGGAGAGAAGACGGAGAGAGTTGTGGCAGCCAGACCACAGGAATCACAGGAAACAAACAACACACACTAGGGGCCTATCAGCTAAAACAAACACATTCTAAATGCACGCTAACACACAATCACACTTTGTCTCTTATCAGCTTTGTTTACAGAGAGAGAGAGAGAGAGAGAGAGAGAGAGAGAGAGAGAGTGTGTGTGAGAGAGAGAGAGAGAGAGAGAGTGTGAGAGAGTGTGTGTGTGTGTGTGTGTGTGTGTGTGTGTGTATTTTGCTACGGTGATTATTAGTGATTATAGAAATCAAGGATTTGGCAAGGATGAAGGTCTGAGAGAAATGAGCCACTAGCCTGTTCAAATCCTTTAGGATTTTAACCAGCCACAGAAATGAATAGAATACAAAACAACATAGAAAATAATGATTAGAGATTATTGCTATGTAGCTTGACTAAAGCATCCAAAACATTCATGTCTAAAAAGGTATTAAACATCTTTTGAAAAACCAGAACAATGGCATCGCAATATTCAACATGGCTTAATGGAGATTAAATTAGCTTTCCTTTAGCAAATAAATATGTTACTATTAGTGTCAGAAGGTGAAAAAGGAAAACAGGGAATTCAATAGAAGGAGCTGAACAAAGGAGAGGATGAAATGCAGTACTGTATGGGCATCAAGGTTATCTTTTTACTCCGTGGATAGGTGAAGCCAGTAACTCAAAGAGTAAACATTTACCTCCAAAAACAAAAAAAAAAAAAAAAACAGGAATGCTGAAATGTCATTTGTATTAAATCCTTCAATGTTTGCTTTTATTCAAGAAATGGCAGCATCGCGATTTGTCGACCAGTCATAACTTTAAACTTAAAAACATTTCAAGGACAATGATGTGCAGAAGGTTGCTAAGGAAAATATTAGATAAGAAAAGAAGCTTAATATTGTCACACTCTCATCAAATACCTAAGAAGAAAACATGTATTTTAATGGTTTAGGAAAAGGTTTGGGAATGATAAATCAAAAAAATATTCATATTAAGCATGACTACGGATGCTGAACATCAACAACTTTTCATTATGGTGCAATATTTACACAGGTTTTTCACAGCAGCACAGGCCACTACACCATCAATTCAACTTGTGAGTATTTATGGGACGTACAGTATGAGCTGCCAGCGCAGCTATCAAAAATCAAGGCAGCAGTAAGCCTGGCAGCAATGCTCCACTTGTGTTTGAGAGAGCTCTCAAACCACAAGAAGCCTTCTTCCAATGCCTATTCCCCCCATGTCATCATGTCTGTCTACCTGGAGGATACGAATGCTGATTGTGGGTACTGGTTTGGGTTTAGAGCAGAGGATCATTAACACCTGACTTTTAGCACATTGTAATAACAGATGATAAATGCGAAAAATTTGATTAAATAAGAGAACAGGGAAGAGGAAGAGATAGATAATGAAATGAAATGAGCTGTAACTGTGGAACAAAGGGCTTTTTTCAATGCCTGAAGTCTAATGGCAACGATTCACACAAACAGACACAGCAACAAATACACACACACAGTGAAGTTTAATGAACCATTCTGACTGAGTGGCTGTAAATTCCTTGTTTATGACGCTGAAGCATTGCGATTCAACATGTTCACAAAGGGGCTTTTACTGTTCACTGACAACACTCACACACACAAAGATATACAAAGACCAAGAAGGGACCGTTATGTAGCCTAGGGCAAAATACACACACATACACACACCAGCTTCCCTAATAGAATCGAGCGGGCTAAAACTGGGACACAAAACAGAGCATTAGAAAGACAGTCAAGTCTTTTCCAGTCTGAGGCTGTATGGAAAATGAACTCTGTCCTCAGGCTTATCTGTTGGTATAAATAAGCTATGAAATGAACCACATAAGAAACAATGTAAAACTAAATACTGGCGACGAAAAGGCAAGCCAATTAAAGAGCACAAGCCTAACAATAATACAAATCAGCTGCACCAGGACAGGAGTCAACACCAGGAGCACAAGTAGGGTGGAGTACAAAGGACCCATGTCTGATTGAATCCCATGTTTAAAAACACCAACTGTGTGTGTGTGTGTGTGTGTGTGTGTGTGTGTGTGTGTGTGTGTGTGTGTGTGTGTGTGTGTGTGTGTGTGTGTGTGTGTGTGTGTGTGTATTCCCTAGGATGCACCCATATGAAAACTTTGGCCGATACCATCATTGCCGTTATGGCTGACAACCGATATCTACCAATGTCAATATGATGTGTATAAAATAAGTTTCTGTTTCTCAAATTCAAAGAACATACAAAATTTAACAAACATAAGAAGAAATACATAAACAAAAAATGGGAAATACGACAAAATTAAGTAACAAAAATGTATCTTTTCAAAATAGACATTTAAGCATAAAAGCATACATAAAGCATACAAATAAAATAATTAGAGAAAATACAAATTCGTATTTTAAGTAATACATTTTGTATGCTCTTAAAACTTAAGATGGGTAGAATATGTAGTGATTATCTTAGGGTTAGGGTTAAAATATACTTTGTAAAACCTCCTCTTAAAGGCGAGAGGAAAAAGAGATATGTCTAAAGACTATGTCAAGTAAATTAACGGTGAACAACAAAAGCAAGCTAAAGACACGGTGGCTTCATCTGTTGTTAATAATGATGGTAAAGTGATGGGTGTTATCACTAAAAGAGCATCGGCCCTGGAGGGAATGTCTCCCCTGTGCTTTCCGACCATAGTCTGGGAGTCTAAACAGGACTGTGGTCAAGGCAGCCGTCGCTGGATTTCCATGTTCAAATCAGCAGACGTAAAAATTATAGTGCACCTGTATATTGATACTTATGGTAAATGCATTTAAATGGCATCCGAGCAACGGCTGGCTCGACTGCAGCGAAACCAGAGTGTGTAACAACGCAGAGACGCGCAGTTCACCTTTTGGTTGAATTACAACATGCCTTTTTTATGCTATTTAGGACCCATGTTGCACGGCGATTAGTTTAGTAAAAGTTTGAATATAGATCAATAACTAAGGCCATAAAACAAAAATGTCCTGTTTAGGTTTTATGAACTTGTCAATTATGAGACTAGCTGGTCCACCTTAAAGCCAGCCCACCTTAAGTTGGTGAGTCTGTGCTTAAAGATGAACTGAACTGAAAGAATAAACGATGACTTGTTGGTTATGATAATTAAAAATAAATTACACTAAATATTTAAATTTAAAAAAATCAATATAGCTTTTTTAACAACATAAAAACTGCATTTGTTAGTATTAGAACGCTGACAATTTTGACAACGTCACTGGCATGGCCTGCAAAGGTATATAGGCAACGGGTTCCGCATTTAAGCCTGTTTCAGGCCTGTAGTGTCTGACTACCACCACAGGAGGACGATCAGTTTCAGGCTCCACCTGCAGTACAGGATCGTTTGGGGAGTGACAGTGCAGTGTGTGTGTGTGTGTGTGTGTGTGTGTGTGTGTGTGTGTGTGTGTGTGTGTGTGTGTGTGTGTGTGTGTGTGTGTGGCCTACTGTCATGCACTTTCATCTATTGTATCCAAGCACATTATGCATTTTAGGAAATTGACTGCTTATATATCGTGTGCATTTAGAGAAAACATGGTTGAGGTCCTGTTAGAAAATAGAGGCAGATAAATGGAAAATGTAATTGGACAAATGAATCAATGGGATCACTTGTTAGCTGCACGAGGAGAGTTACCCCAGTTTGACCATAGATGCACGGAGGATTCACGAGTTGCCGTTTACTTTACTTTAGGCTAGTGCAGAGTTGGCAGATTGTTTTACTACGAGACAATCAACAATGTGCCGTGAGACAGCGAACATCAGCTAGCTTCAGGGTGAGTTATTGAAAACATTTTGCTTAACAATGCCGATATATAAACAAATGACTAACATCTGCCGAACGATGTGATTGCTGATATATCATGAATCTAGTATTCTCAGTATTTCTCTTTATTTTTCTCAAATCGACTACTATTCCCTCCACTGCTTCACCGTCTCACCAAGCGTTCAATATGCACATACACCACCTGTGAGAAAGATTTATGTTGTATGTTTCAAATTAAAAACTTTGGAGGTTTAGGTTTTCCTTTGTTAAAAAATGTTTAGTGCCTTTTGTGTCACTTCATCTTCAGAAGCCTGTTAACTTTCATAATATTCAAGGGCCCTGGGAGGATGGAGTTATTATGCTGGTGAAATGATTTAAAACATGTTTGAGATTGGATTCATTTAACTATATTTTGCTCAATCACAATTTGTTCAGTCGTTTATTGCAAAAATGATACTGAACCCAATTATGTTTAAATTGATTAAATTTCATTGAATAAGATTTGAATTGTGATGTTTAAAAAGACAACTGCATGGAAGGCAGCACACATCTGCTGCTAAATCTCATTAGTACATTCAGAGTGCACTTTGAAATTAAATGTTTTATACATCTGCAATAAAACATCATTCAATGTGTCCTTCGCATCCATAATATTTCTGTAATAATCTTCAAGTGAATGAATTAATTACACTGAAACCCTAAAAGGAAACAACATATTAGTGTATTAAAATTTGAATTGTTGTTGACAATTGATTTCAGCAATAAGATTGGTGCAACATGCTGCTTTTGGACTGAACCTTCAAAGAAATAATTAGGGTTTTGCTCATTAATGTGTCACGAAAAATGACTCATAATAGCTAATGGCCCAGGAGAAACCGGAAATGCTCCTTTAATACAAAGCCACAGGGCATTTGAAGACCAGCTGGACTATGAATGAATTTATTTTCTGATGGGGATAAAAATTAACTGGGTGAGGGAAAATAAAGCCAATTTAATTTGGATTTAATAGATCCAAATGAAATTCATTTTTACTTAATGAAACTAATATTGTGAATCAATTTGAACATGAAATTAAATTTTCAGTGGTAGTCCCAGGTGAAACTATGTCAGGCTGTGTCGAGGATTTGCACTTAAAGCGTATAGTAAAGGAGATGGTACAATAGGTTCATGTGTCAGATGGCACATGAACATTTAAAATGGCGTTAATTCATAATATGAATGTTCACTGTTATAGCCAAAACGTCAAATTGGGTGATGGTTTTTGTTGTGTGTTCTGTATACAAAAGGTACGTTGGGGTATCTGGTAGACACATACTTCTACAGAACTTTTACAAAGAGGGAGCTATGTGACAACTGGTTCGCCGGTATCCCTAGAGCCCAGCATCCTAAATGCTCTAGTGGCTGCTGAGCTGATGGGCAGGGGCATCTGCAGGTTTCAAAGAGCCAAATTAAAAATACATACATATGATTTTAATCCTGTTCTGCTTTTCAGTGTGGATCTATTACACTGAATATGACTGAAATCACATTGACATTATACTCAATTTGAAAAAGCATTACTAATACTCAAAACAAGAGTATACAGCCATGCTCACCGCTCACTGCACAGCATGCTAACATGCTTACAATGATAATGCCGTATACTGTTTTCCATGCGGTCTCATCATATTTTACAAAACACAAGTGACAGATGTTGGTCTACTAACTGCATTTAAGATATGTTAATATGTATGCCTTAAAATTATTTGAAAATTTAAGATTCAATACTTTTCAAGGACTTGCAGATGACCTGTGAAAACACTCCACCCTGCAGCATGATATCAACTTGATATTTGGTTAGGAAACAAAGGGATGCATCCCACATGTTCACACACAAAGAAACTGGCAAAAACTGGAGACATCAAAGGCCACACACACACTCCAAATCAAAAGCTTAAAATGTTTTCTTCTGACGCAGAGGCCGTTGGAGAACAACTTCAACTGATGTTGTGCATGTGTGTGTGTGTCTGTGTGTCAGACAAAGATCCCTCTGTTTCTCCAGCTGACAAATGTCACCAATGATGTCACTACTACCTCAGAAGAATATTTAAAACAGATTATCTAAAAACAGAACACATAAAGAGCACATTCTCTCATATTTTCCTTAATACCCACACGTACGTAAACATATTGAGAGAAACATGTTGAAATTATTGACACCACTGACTGACCATTGCAAAAGCACACATTAAGCCTGGATTTTCAGTAACACCGGTGTTATTTTGGAGAGATTTGGCTCCAGCCGATTTACATCAACATATTCGTTTAATCCCCGGGCCTCCAAAGTTAAGGAATAAAAACAAAGGGATTTATTTGCCAGCCTGACCCTTTTGAAAAACAAGAGCAAGTTCATTTGGATCAGATACAGACCCCCTGCTGGAGGCTGGCTGGCAGGGGACTGACATCTGCACACAAAAACTGCACACATCCAGGCTCAAAGGCCCGCAAAAGAACACACACAGAAATGTTTGAAACGGCAGGTACACAAGCACATGAAGCAATAAATCAAGGTAGGTACTCACACTGTAGTTGTGATTTGGTAGTGGCAAAAGCAGAGTGAAAAGAGAAACTGAGAAGGATTGAGATCCAATTACCAACAATTATCAAAATGATACACAGAGGCTGTGAAAGAGCCACAAATAGTGTGTCTGCATCTGTTATCTACTATGTCACTGGTGGCCATCTAAAGCAATGGTTTACAGGGGAGCAGTGACTGAAAACTGGCTAGTGCTGGATAAACAGTACACTGTTGCAGTTGTAGCAAAAGGTTGCATTTTCTTTTGGTCATAAAGCTCCCATTTTGCTTTTTAAACATGCCACAGTTGGTGCTGAACAGAAGTGCCAGTTTATCTGATAAATTAAGGCTGAAACAGCTGGATTTACAGTTTTTCTAGGCGTATTAGATTTAGTGTCGTCTAAGGCGCTTTAGTCAGGAATAAAGACCACTGAGCTGTGCAAACCGCAAACATCTAGGGCAACGTAAACTTTAGAAAAACACTCACTGGATTTTTTCTTTGAGATAAGGCTGGGAATATCATGAGTTTAGAAAAAAAAAATCCCAACATACTGTTGTTCAACATTTAATGTAGACAATATATAATGTGAAAGTTAGTTTTTTGCTTATAATAGACTACCATGATTGTTTGCAATCCTTGTTTTTGAAAGCAAAAGTCCCCTTATAACATGTACAACAATGTAAATTGATGGGAAGTGTGATGATGCTGTCACCGCACAGAATATAACCAAAATAACCATAACAATGCCTACAGTAATAAATAATAGGTTCCAAAGCACGTTCATTCCAGATAACTGATGAAACCCCCGTACAAACAGTAACAAATGTACTTAGAATACTTTCAATCAAATAAAAATATGATGTATTGTTGATCATGTAATGTCTAGAACTTTAAAATGGTCATTAAGCAACAATTGAAGCTATTTTTCTAGACCGCTTGTTAAAAAGCGTAACCAAGTTAGTGTGAGAACAAAAGCACATGTATTTAAACCAAGAAAGCTTTAGTCATATTGAACACTAGTGTTGCGTCTACAAGTTATTTACTTCCTTGCTTTTAAGTCAGGCCATTGCATTACATACATTGAAGATGTGCAGGAGGATGATTGATGGATTATCATTAGTGGAGGCCCAACACAATGGAATAAGTCTGTCGTAACCCTTTTAACTAGCCCACTGAGAATATGGCACATGGGTTAGTAGAGACATACAGATCTGTAAACAACATGAAATTAGCCCATAAACTTGTGGCTGTAGGTGTGAGTGGTTGTGCATGTGCATCTACCAAACCCAACAGAAGTATTCTAAAACAAACTCACTGTCAGTGACATAACAGTCAAAATAAAGAATAGTAACAGGATAATACATAACATCCCAGCTGTGACAGAAAAAGGTGACAAAGGATGGAGGTCTACCTATGTAGCTGTCTTCTTTCATATTTCAAATGGAAGCTGAGACAAAAGACTAGACACCTATTTGGTTTGTATTACATTTAAAGAACAAACAGCACTATATGCGTGTGCATGCACACACACACGCACGCATGCACCCCCCCAAGCAAACCATATGAATTGATAAAATTAGAAGCACAGAGGGGCTCTATTTAAGTGGCTGTACAAACAGAGCAAGGGCGCACACACACCATGAACCCAAAGGCAGCAAAGCAGTGAAATTGAACTCACAGATAAGGGTGAATATTTTATGATTCGTGTTCTCTGTTTGTGTGTCTGAATCCTACCCAGTGTTAATAGAGATGATTTCAATAAGAGGGTTCTTCCTGATCTTGGGCAGGTCCAGTCTGGCTCCTCCGAGCCTCCGGCCTCCATCTTTCTTCTGACCCAGCAGACGAACTGAGTGGCCTGAAAACAACAAACATCACTTCAATGCATATACCTTTGAGACAGAAGTACCAGTGTATTTGCCCTGTTGTTTACTTGTGACACACTAACATGCAGACCTATGTGTGGATGGGTGCGCAGATGTATTGTAGGCACTTCCATGTTAAAAATGTTTCCATTCAACTTGAATATTAGTTGGATAAAAGAAAATAGAGTTAAGATAACTGTTTGGCTGGTTGAATGACTTTCTCTCTTTATAGTCTGTCTCCATAACACACACTTAAAACGTACAGTAGACACACGCTCACAGACAACTACATTCACATACAACCTTCAACAACAATAGCAAATAGAAAGTGAGCTTTTAATTGTGGAAAAAACAATGTGGTAAATGTATGGTCAAGGGAGATATAAATTAGCAGGTCTAGCTGTGCAGGGAATGGCATAACAGGCAAACCTCTGATATCAGGTGCACTTTAAATCAATTAAGGATGAACATCAATACACATAGTGGGAAGTAGGCCAAGAACATGATATTCTTGCTAAAGTAAACTCCACTGATATTACCAAGAAGTTTATACGGGCGGAAACAAAGTGGGATAGGCAGGAATAAGGGAATCTTTAAAATAAAAGACAGCTATCATCTCTTACCAACTGCACACTGTAACAACTCTAAAACTACTATCACTTATAGTATATACACTGGGCTACCGAAGGAAATGAAAATCGATGGCTGAGTCAAAGCTAATAGCAAGTGATGACCAGCCATTGGTGTGCAGAAATGGGATGCAGTAGTCTTTCCTCTCCAACTATTTAAAAGGCTACCAGCTAGACTCTAACCTCTAGCTGTTAGAGGGTGTGAGATGGAGGCGTTGAGGGATGGAATTGTCTTCCTGTTTTCATCCGCTTTACATGGGTCTCCTGGGAGGGAGGGCTCTGGGCAGGAAGCATAGCTATCAATTGGTTGATAAAATGACTATCTGCCACAGAGGAGGCCAAAGAGCCAATCAGTGAGGCGTGACTGGTTGTAATATCCCACTATAAGCAAGGAAATTAGAAAACTTCCCTTGTGGAAAACAGCTGGGACTTAAAGCACGTTCATCCATGCTTCATTCTAGGTACCTATCTGTTTCTCCATCTTTGGTCATACAACATGGATTTAAAATAAGTGTAAAGATTTGTTTAGTAAAATGGGCATGTTAACCTGACAGATCTGCTGTAAATAAAAACAAAATTACAGAGTCTACAAGTACTTTACTTCATTTTTCCAAAGCAAAAAGTGGCAAACTATTACAGAATGAGCCATTTTGGCTTGAATGTTGAGGTTTAATAATGGACTTTGAAACTTAACATGTTTGAGATGATCAGCTTCACTGGCAAAATAAAAGGCATGGAAGTAAGGCCTGGGAAGAATTGCAGTAAATTATTTTAGATTTTTTTTCCCAGATTGTTGACATTATACATTTGTTTCTGGTGGTTTTTAACTGAGGGAAAACAAAGTTACCAATACCTAATTGCCTGCACAGACTTGTCAGGAGAAAGTGTATACCAGTATGGTGCTGGATTTTCAAATGTTTCTTTTCCAAATTCGATTTTTTTTTATGAAACTTGGAAACTGCCATTCCCACATATTCTTTTCTTGTCTTTAAAACTGCACAGGACCCTGTCAATGTGACTGCCACCCAAGATTCAAGTAATAATCTCACAACCAGCATGTAATCACTCCAGAAATGTACCCAAAGCCAAATTCAATTTCAGGGCCTAGGAACCATGAATAGGAAGCAAGAGGAAAAAAGCAAACTTGAGTAACTGAAGAAAACTGAAGAATGTTGCCCTATTTGTCATCTCAATTACAGAGTTTAGAGAGGTCAACTGCTGTGATGGGCAACCCTGCATAGACACAAAGACACACATCAACCTATACCACATTTTCTAGTTACTGACTGCCTCCTCTTTCCCTTGTGTTTTTTTCCTCTCCTTTGTTCTTTTCTCTCCTTCATAAATACAAACCAACATAAATCCTTCTCTCCACTCGTAACAGCCCATTATAACATGCTAGAAAAAAAGGGAGGGTAGGCAAGGATAATAGATAGATGGATGGATGGTTGGTTGGATGGTGATAGAAAAAAAACACATCACAGATGAAAGATGTACAGAATAGCCAGAAGGATGGTTGGATCAGCGATGTAGGGAGGTAAAAGATTGACCCGTTGACCTGTGTCTGCTACCTTATAAGTGGTGGGTCTTGTTGTGCTCCCTGGTTTGATTGTAAAGCAGCAGGCAGGAGCTCGGTAGGGGCACATTGGAAACAAGGGACAAAGGGGGCAGAGGGGGAGGATAGGAGGGGTGGAATGCTTGTCATTTCCCTTGATATAACAAGTTATAGATATGTATGACTGTCCTTGAAAAAGTAGTTTGCTTTCTTGTAAAATGTCACTCAAATCCATTTTGAGAAAATATCTCAGATATATTAGATGAGGCTTTGATCCTTGACAATAATACGTTATGTCACTATAGATGGGAGGTTACTGGGTATTAAAAGACAACTTTCAGATTTCCTTCAGGTGACTTAAAATACATATGAATGCATCAACCTCTATCTTTGTACCTGCTCTTTCTTTCCACTCCTCACTGTCTGTCTCTTTTTATTCAGCCATGTGTTTATACTCATGCTTTATTTATTCAGCATTGATAAAGGCAAACGGTTTGTTTATCCTGGTGAAATAAGGACCATGAGGTTATATGGATGCCATATAGCTCTGATCTGTAGCCAAGTAGATACATTAGCCTGTCTAGCCTTTTCTGCCCCGCTTCTATGTTACACACACACTAAATCTAACAGATAAAAGAATATCAGGTGAAATGGTATCATCAAAGGCTATAATCTCAGTGAGAGAAGATCAATAGTAGGAGGTCAATAAAGAAACAAATGTATCAAAACAGCCCTATAAAGAAGGGTACAGCAGTTATTCATTATTGGTGCAAAGATCAGACTTCAGTAAAAGTCTGCTCCTTTAAGAGTGAAAAATGAATAAAACGTAGTCTCTGGCCTTTTGTGGGTTTCTATATAATGTTTTTTCTTGATTTAAAAATGTAACGATTCTTTCTCTGTAATTCACACTTCAAATAACCAATTTAGTTCTTGTTTGTTGAGCATCACTAACAGACAATTTATCTGGCTAGGTGCCCTTGCAAAAATGTGCATCCATGGGTGTCATTCATTACTTTTTTATAGATCTGGCTCAAGGTTTGGAATGCAAGATAAAGCCAAAGCTGTGTTTGTTGTTAGAAAATCATCACCTGGCACAGCTAAAACAAAAATAAACTACTGATTTGGATAAGCCAGCTTGTGACCACAGTAACATTACCCACCAAATCACAGATGCCGCAGGGTGGCAAGCACCACAAAACTGGACAGTAGTTGTAATGTATGGCTGTATGAAGCTAGTACTGTGTGCATGCTCAGCAAGCCAACCTGAGATAACCACAGGATAAAAATGCCTGCCATTTACAATAGGTAGTAACTTGATCTTTATGTTAGGTAGGTTAGGTGCAATATGATTAAAACCACTTTTACAGTAGTGAAGTATCTTTATGGATTGACAGTTGTTAAGTTCTTTTGAGCCAGGATCCAAACTGAAATATAGTCTCACACCTCAAGACACAAGCTCATAAAAAGGCATACCAACACTCTTGTCATGTGGAAAACAGACCTGCAAGCAATTTTGGTGCAGCAAAGAACTGTGTCTATTAGCAGTTCATTGAAGTAAGTATTTTAGTAGCCATTACGAAAGGCAAATCCCAGAGCTTAAAGGTTTATGCCCAGGCCTCCGAGCTGAAATAACAGCTCTCAGTTTATACGAGGTCATAAAGAACTGTAATGATACTGGGGAAATTAGTTTCTATGGAGGGGGAAAAGGAGGGAAAAGGGAAGAGAAGGAGGGCAGTAAGGATGGAACAGGACAGTGAGAAGGCAGAGGCAGGAAAGAAAGAGGGAAAGAGATCAAGAGATGCTGAGGAATGGGAAAGAGACAGAAAAAAAAGGAAAGACTGAGCAAATCCTCGAGAAGACGGGAATGAAAGTCAGTGTACATGTGTAAATGTAGAGTGTGTAGCCAGACAGACTTAGGGTTGATGACACATTGTAATATTAAGTCTTTGTTCAGCTGTCCTTCATTAGAGTGAAGCCTGCAGTGCAAACTAGTAACTCTCTCTCTCTCACACACACACACACACACACACACACACACACACACACACACACACACACAATAAACTCAAGCTGTTCTTTATTAGAGAACAGCTGGGGGTGTATGACAGCTTGACTGGACACACTCACACTGTAAACTCTGCCTGACCTTCATTAAACAGTAAAGTGTGGTGGTTCACTAACAGTTTAAATGGATGACCTAATCACTGCCATGCGAGTCTGTCTGAAGACCACTTAACAAGCTACTCCGACAGCAAGTCAGATCTGAAAGCAACACTGATGACTTCTCTTTCAAATACACATCAGTCTAAACTGTTAATCTTACTGAGCAATTTTGTCAAAATGAGTTGAGAATCACATTTCCCATCCTTTAAACATTACATTAATTAACAGTTTCTTGAATATCCCATGTTAACACAATGAACATGTTACTGTAGATCTTTCTCCTTTGAACAATACTGAATCTTATAATAACATTCTAGTTATATTCTTTATTATTGACAATAATTAGTCAGAATCAAATATTTAAAATGTTAAAAGCAGACAAACAGAAAGCCAACCCAAATCCATAATATGATTATGTGCATTTCTACAGGAAAGTGATATATTCCTTGCATGCTGTCAGTAAGTGGACCGACCACTTTACTGAAAATCATTTACACATTTCCTATTCCAACAATGTAAAGACTCGTTCATTAGCTGATCAATGCATTTCTGCTTATTCCCTCATACAATGAGTGTGTGTGTGTACTAAAATACCTTTAACAGCCTCGTCCACTACTTCCACCACTCGATCAATCTGTTGGACCTGAAATACACAGACACACATGGGAAAAGGTTATTGATGCTGACACACAGTCAAACAAAGCCTGATATTGACAATAAAAACACACATATACTAATCCACATTTAAATAAGGCGGGCATGTAAATATATACAAAGACACTATGCATTATGCACACTGACAAAAATAAAAGTACAAACCGATACAATCACACCAATTTTTCTCCAGCCAGGATTTAGTGATATAGATTTACTAAATGCCACTTAGTGTCTATGTAGCTGTAACAACACTTACATTATGTATTCACAGAGACACAGTCTGAAGCTAGAACTTAGAGGAAGAAGCGGAGAGGAAGAGAGGGTGACAGACAATAATCAAGAATAATCCAATTGTACATTCTTAGATTATAGGAGAATAGGTATTTTCCTCATTGCCTCCAATGGATTAAAACCAATTTCAGAAGAAAAAAAAACTATTTGGTGGTACTCTACTGAGAACAGCACTGATGACATCTTTCTACTAATAATCTGGAGAGGAGATGGAGAAGAGGAGAGAGAGAGGAAGAGAGGGATAAAGACTAGGCAAAAGAAAAAAATAACCATCTGCTGATTTCTCCTTTGATTCCTACCAGCATCCCATCCACCTCTAATTCCTCACTTTCCTTCTTCCTAATGGTCTATGCACTAGCCCTTGGCACCCGCTTTCAATGCCTCCATGCCCATTACCCAGAGAGCAACCCTTCTTTCAGACACACTCACACAGATGCACACTGACTGTGCCTTGTAAGCAGCAGTTATATGCATGTTACACACTGAGATCAAACCAATTTTCTTCTAATGGCCAAGCAATCTGGGTTCATTCAGAGCAGAAGAGGGTGTCCTTACTCACAGAAACAGTTGGGTATTGTTCACGTATTAGTAATTTAGATTAATTCAACTTTTCCATTATGGTTCTTATTGAATCCTGCTTTATACACAAAAAAGTATGCTTTGAAAAAAGCACTTATCTATTCAGTCAATCTTGGCTTTCATAAAAAGTAATGTCAAAATTACAATAAATGACTGCCTGCTGCAGTAATAATTTTATAGACTGTTATGTTAATAATTTTAAACAAAAGAAAATATAAACAATATTTTGCCATTGGAAGTGGACTGTTAGCCTAAAGGCACTTAGGTCCTGTATGTATAGAGCAGACAGAACTCTACTTTACATCAAGCATACAGGTAAAAGCCAGTAAATTAGAATATTTTGAAAAACTTGATTTATTTCAGTAACTGCATTCAAAAGGTGTAACTTGTACATTATATTTATTCATTGCACACAGACTGATGCATTCAAATGTTTATTTCATTTAATTTTGATGATTTGAAGTGGCAACAAATGAAAATCCAAAATTCGTGTGTCACAAAATTAGAATATTACTTAAGGCTAATACAAAAAGGAGTTTTTAGAAATGTTGGCCAACTGAAAAGTAAGAAAATGAAAAATATGAGCATGTACAATACTCAATACTTGGTTGGAGCTCCTTTTGCCTCAATTACTGCATTAATGCGGCGTGGGTGGAGTCGATGAGTTTCTGGCACTGCTCAGGTGTTATGAGAGCCCAGGTTGCTCTGATAGTGGCCTTCAACTCTTCTGCGTTTTGGGTCTGGCATTCTGCATCTTCCTTTTTCACAATACCCCACAGATTTTCTATGGGGCTAAGGTCAGGGGAGTTGGCTGGCCAATTTAGAACAGAAATACCATGGTCCGTAAACCAGGCACGGGTAGATTTTGCGCTGTGTGCAGGCGCCAAGTCCTGTTGGAACCTGAAATCTCCATCTCCATAGAGCAGGTCAGCAGCAGGAAGCATGAAGTGCTCTAAAACTTGCTGGTAGACGGCTGCGCTGACCCTGGATCTCAGGAAACAGAGTGGACCGACACCAGCAGATGACATGGCACCCCAAACCATCACTGATGGTGGAAACTTTACACTAGACTTCAGGCAACGTGATCCTGTGCCTCTCCTGTCTTCCTCCAGACTCTGGGACCTCGATTTCCAAAGGAAATGCAAAATTTGCTTTCGCCAGAAAACATGACTTTGGACCACTCAGCAGCAGTCCAGCTCTCTTTTCCTTAGCCCAGGTGAGACGCAAGGCTTGCTCTGGTCAACAGTGGCTTGACACGAGGTATGCGGCAGTTGAAACCCATGTCTTTCAAGCGTCTTGGTGGTGGATCTTGAAGCACTGACTCCACAGCTGTCCACTCCTTGTGAATCTCCCCACATTTTTGAATGTTTTTTTTTCACAATCTTGACTAGGGCGCGGTGATCCCATCGCTTGTACACTTTTTCTGACCACAGTTTTTCCTTCCTTTGCCTCTATTAATGTGTTTGGACACAGAGCTCTGAGAACAGCCAGCCTCTTCAGCAATAACCTTTTGTGTCTTTCCTCCTTGTGCAATGTGTCGATGGTCGCCTTTTTGGACAGCTGTCAAATCTGAAGTCTTCCCATGTTTGTGTAGGCTTCAGAACTGGACTGAGAGACCATTTAAAGCCCTTTGCAGGTGTTTTGAGTTAATCACTGATTACTTGGGCACCAGGTGTCTTTCAAAATTTAACCTTACACAATATTCTAATTTTAGACACACGGAATTTTGGATTTTCATTTGTTGCCACTTCAAATCATCAAAATTAAATGAAATAAACATTTGAATGCATCAGTCTGTGTGCAATGAATAAATATAATGTACAAGTTACACCTTTTGAATGCAATTACTGAAATAAATCAAGTTTTTCAAAATATTCTAATTTACTGGCTTTTACCTGTACATATATACACATTAACAAAGGCTATCTCTAAACTAAGACAGAGAGCACCTGTAGTAAAATGTTTCAACAGCTGAGCTGTCCTGGGAAATGGATGGGAGACATGTCTGGCTAAGGGGTTAAGGACTAGAAAGAAAAATAGTTATTTGGGTTATGTATTGTTGAGCCATTTATGCTATTTTATGTTATAGTGTCTCAGCTCTGCCTATTTTGGCTGATCACCTATACAGGTGGTAGTGTGGAAGTGATTTGTAATGAGGTGGCGGAGTAGAAGTAGACAGTTTGCATTGAATGACGTAACACGCATTAAAAAGAACAAAAAGCTGGACTCACAATA
This sequence comes from Percina caprodes, assembly GCA_013375575.1. Lineage (NCBI taxonomy): Eukaryota > Metazoa > Chordata > Actinopteri > Perciformes > Percidae > Percina > Percina caprodes. The sequence goes on along the minus strand of JABXJD010000256.1, from coordinate 881,276 downwards.
TTTACTAATGTAGCCCACACCCAAGGCACACATGCTTTTCATCTTTCTTGTGTGTGTGTGTGTGTGTGTGTGTGTGTGTGTGTGTGTGTGTGTCAGTCAGATACAGGATGTGACATGTCCAGTTCAGAAATGGGAAACACTGTAGTCTTATGTGAATGACACTTTCACACAATACACTGTTATTCATTCCACAGCAACTCAATACAGGAAAAACTAAACAGAAAAACACATACAAGCTGACACACAGGTCAAATAAACTGAATTAATTCAACAGGAAGCACTTTTATTTTTTAACTACACCCCTTATCTAGCCGTTAGTGCAATTACTATATACAAATTCATCTCTGGTTATTTGCATCTAATTTGCATAACCCACCAACTGTCACCATCATTGTGTGCTTGACTGTAACTACCAAGGATACACAAGGGGGGTGTGTGCATACATTTATACCGCCGTCTGTGTTTGCTACCATGTGTGCCTGTTCATGCATGCGTCCATCAGAGTGTGTGTGTGTGTGTGTGTGTGTGTGTGTGTGTGTGTGTGTGTGTGTGTGTGTGTGTGTGTGTGTGTGCGTGCGCGTGCAGTATCAATGCATGATCCAATCTACTCATGAAAATGAAAGGACTGACAGTGGTAAACTTAACAGATGTTTCTGCCTCGCCCTGAAGGCTATAACATATACAAGCCTGTTTATCTGAATGTAATTATATTATCCATACATGCCACTTGATTTGAATGTAACTACGTTACATGGCAACATGTTTTCTTAAATGGAATTCATTATTTATAGTAAAGGATCTTTAACATAACATTTGAGACACCTACCAACCATTATTTTTGAGACAGTGTCATTAATCAACATTGGATATTGGACCGTTTGATTTATTGCCATTTTCAATGAGGCAGTTTTTTTATTAACCAACCAAATAAATTCACATTATGTAAAATAAAGATCAAGGTTTTCTGTGGTGATTTAGAAAGCAAAGCTTGGTTCTCTGTGAGCATGGAGCGAACAAGTGAATACATGCATACATTATATGACCAACTGCAAGGATGTATTTTTGTCTCCTAAAAATTTTAATGTATAGGCAAGGCAAGGCAACTTTATTTGTATAGCACATTTTAGCAACAGGGCAATTCAAAGTGCTTTACACAAAGACAGTTAAGAAACACAAGAATAAACAGTTAAAAATAAAAACAGATAAAACACAAGAATAAAAGTTACAGTGCAGTATAAGATATTAAACATTAAAGAAATGAACATCATTTAAAGAAAGGCAACTTCAAAAAGAAAGGTCTTCAGCATTGATTTAAAAGAACTGAGAGTATCAGCGGATCTGCAGGTTTCTGGGAATTTATTCCAGATATGAGGAGCATAGAAACTGAATGCTGCTTCCCCTGTTTAGTTCTGACTCTGGGTACAGAAAGTAGACCTGTCCCAGATGACCTGAGAGGTCTGGGTGGTTCATAGTGTACTAGCAGATCAGAAATGTATTTCGGCCCTAAATCATTTATTGATTTATAACAAAAGTACTTTGAAATCAATTCTTTGAGGCACAGGAAGCCAGTGTAAAGACTTCAGAACTGGAGTAATATGATCCACTCTCTTGGTCTTAGTGAGCACCGTTATAGTAGTCAAGTCTACTGAAGATGAAAGCATGGACAAGTTTTTCCAAATCCTGTTGACACATAAGTCCTTTAACCCTTGTTGTTTACACAATTACTTGCAAGATCCAACTCACAAAAAACTTTACATTCACCTATACCAAAACTTTAATTTAAATATGTAAGTATCAGACTTCAGACTCAAGATGATTTTGAAGGATCCTGGAAAGTGGCAGCAGATAGAAAAACACGCCCTCAAATTACAAACAATGATTTAATAGAGAATACTTATTTAGCTGTTAAATAGTGATCCCACTGACACATCTTTTAGTTTCCTCCTGTGAATACTGAAGTGAAACCGACAGTTTGCCTAACAATCTATTCATACCTGCACCACAGGGTTATGCGTGGGAATGTAATAGCCTAGAGACAGCAATCCAAAGTAACCAGAAGATAAAATTGCTTGTTTCGTTACACTAGACAGTATAGACACTGCAGGGCAAAAGGCCCTTACTACATTTCTAAGCTGAGTTGTTGTCATCTCACTTCTTGTTAGCCTGGTCCTACCAGACAGGACATAGGAGGGGTGGAGCCAGGCTACTAGAGTGGCCCTGTCATATGCAGATCTTTAAACAGGTGTCCAGGCAGGCACTGTTATGCTGTTGTTCCTCTCATTTCCTCTCTTTCTTTTTCCTCCCCTATCTCTCATACTTTTCTACCTCCTTCCATGACAAATCCTTTCTTCTTTTCTACTTTCCACTATGTTCATCTTAGCAGTCTTGGTCGTGTCTCTTGGGGGTCTATTAATCAACCAAGCTGCAGGAGGGCCAGACTACATCCAACACAGCAGGTTGGCAGCCAGGTGGATGACAAGTCAAACTGCCTGTGTGTTTGTGTGTGCGTGCGTCTTAAATGTTGTCCATTAGACACAAATAAAGACAAAGGAATACACGCAGCCATACAGTATATGCTGTATGAACACATCCCTATATTACTCAGATAACTCCTTTGATATAATTAAGTGAAAGCACACACACGTACACATACCCCAATGATGCTGAGTCCTTTGAGGTAGTCCATCCGTGGCTGAGCCTGGGGGACACATCCTGCTACTACCACCTTCTTCTGCTGTTCTAGGGCTTTTCTGTACAAACAAAAAGAGCGAAGAGGAGATTACATTTTTAGGTAATTTGACATTGTTGCACCACCACTTTTCAAAAACCAAGTCAATCTGTTTTTATTTACACTGACTGGGCTTGATTTTAGGCTGAAACATCACTCTGGAGAGTACTGTTTAGTGTCACAAGGCACAATGCCAGTTAGTTGCACATTAGGTAGCGGTAATTGTGTGTGAGACAAAGGGACACCATGTTACCTGTATGTGAATGTCCCTACTACAGAGAGAACTTTTCTTGTTTTTCATAGCGGTATGTAAGCTATTCCCTGCTGAAATGTCCATGAGAAGAATGTCCTCAAGGTAATTCCCATGGTGCAGGGGTATGGAAGGAATTTTACAACATTTTGGGTTAAGATGAAAACCATTACTTCTGTTACTGTGAACAACTGAGATAGCTTATGTGCTGATCCACTGTAGAATTTCTATTAATGGTTGTTTTTTTATGTCCCATAAATAATTGGTGGTAGCTTTGGTCAACACACAATGTCATCATCACCCATCAGCCCAAGGGCATAGGATAGCAAGTAAGAAGTGGTCTTTAACAAATTGTGGGAGATAGGATGTTAGGGAGAACCAAACTCTCTGCAACTCCAACTACAATGAACCAAATAAACTGCCATACTAATGGGGTACAACAATGGCCTTTTAATTACTTTTGTGCATTGTTTCCTGCCAAATTTTAAATATAATAAACAAAGAGTGTTCAGCATGTGACAGAGGAACTGGTTGGTGTATAAGCATGATAACAGCAGTCAATAGAAAGGTGATCTCAGACACTATATGGTTGAGCATAAAGGCCCAAGTTAGCACAGCACGCTCTCCTGGCTCTGTAATCCCTTTGGAGCCAGACAAAATTATATGTATATTCATTTAATTAGTACAATGTGTTTAGCAAAACGATCTGCTATACTGTAATTAAATTAAACTATACTGTAGTAATTAATACATACTGTTCAATCATAGTGCAATATATTGCATGCACCCATGTGTGCATGTAGAAGGACGACAGGGAAAGAAAACGTGTCAAAACAAGTATTGTGGTAAAACAGTACAGCCTTTGTCTGATAAAACAATTTGTAAAACAGCACTGAAGACAGCAGATGAAATTGATAAAAAAAATAAATGTTTTTGACAAAATAGGTCACTATTACTTCTGATGAAAAAATACATAACTAAGTCAAAACCAGATTTATAACACCATGCTGAGTGTCAATTATTTACAACATCCATGAACAGTTCGGTGCAGCGTGAAGTGTTCACTGGCAAAGAGTAAGCACTGTTATGGTATTTTACAATGACTTATTTGAAAGGAAAAGTAGCACTAAGAGTCTCATTTTCTAGATGATTTTAATTAAAAGGGCTAGGCAGATAAAATAGTGAAGCAAACCACAATGAGAGAGAGAGAGAGAGAGAGAGAGAGAGTGAGAGTGTGTGTGTGTGTGTGTGTGTGTGTGTGTGTGTGTGTGTGTGTGTGTGTGTGTGTGTTTGACTGTGCGCCTGTGGATCTCTGGATGTGAGTCTTTATGTCACCTCCAGTTAGTGGCAGTGAGATTTGAGACACTCTGTCTGTCTGACAAAGGCTTTTGGAAGAGCTGCCCAGACTCCGCCATGAATCTTTAATAATGAAGCCTCCTGACAGCTGGAGCAAGAGAGAAAGGGAAGGATGGGGGGGGAGTAAGTGAGGGAGGAATAGTGGGAGGACAGTGGAGGAGCAATGAAACTAGATGCAAACTGTCAGTTGTGTTTTAATTCAGACTGTTTGTATTCTTCAGCAAAACAAAGAGATAGTGATGGGTGTGTGAGAGGAGAAGGGGGGAGAGAGAGAGGGAGAGGGGGAGAGAGAGAGAGAGAGAGAGAGAGAGAGAGAGAGAGAGAGAGAGAAAACTGAAGGTAGACAACTCAATTCAAAGCCAGCTAACATTGTCATGTGAATGTGTAAGGGAGGGATAGATGAAAGTTAAAATTGGTGACAGATGAGTGGAAGAATGAAGGAAGAGAGATGAAGGCAGAAATTAAGTGTTGTATTATTCCGGTTATTTTAGTGACTTTATATGTATTTCTCAATATAACTTTTATTGGCATACAAGTGTAGAGCAGTAAACAACAAATCACGTAAGATGCCAAAAAAGATGAAACATGAAGAAAAAAGAAAGCCTGTTGGATATGATGCCTTACCACGGACAAAACAGCACATTCAGTGAAACAGGACTTGTACTGATCATCAGAAATGTACATTTTTATTAACTATGTAAATTCACTGGTTTTATCCACTTATCTATTACCTTTATTATAGAAGGCAGCAAATATTATACGTGCCACTGTCTTTTCTGGTGTGTAAAACAGACAGAGGCATCGAGGGATGTGAAAGTAGAATATGATACCAGTAAATAATCAAAGGTGGATGGATGTAAACTTTCAAGACTGGGTGAAGGTAGACAGAGGAAGACAAAAAAGGGATATTGTCAGCTTAGAGTAGCTTATCCTACCCATACTGCTCCTCATGAAGGACTCACACTGGCAGCACTGCACACACAGACACTCACAGTACACACTCACAGTAGGGGTGCATCTGCATAATTCACACCGCCTCTTGCCAAAATGCGCCAAACGTTCCTTTAATGCGCTACTCGCTCCCCACCTACAGACTCAGAGCCATAGCTGACACAGCGAGTAAGCAGACAACGCCTGAGACGTCGCCTCAGCGCCCCAGGAGAAACAGGCCAATCACGTCGCACACAGTTTGCGGATGGGATAAGATGGAATGGGGATTATGCGATGCAGTTGCCGTGGTGATACTTTTGCGCCCAATCAAGGGCTTGCTGCCAGTGACCCGGACCAGAACAGATGCCCCCAGATGGATAGATAGAGGACGAGGTGTGTCTCTGTGTGTCTGTGTGTGTCTGTGTGTGTGTGTGTGTGTGTACACACGTTTCCTTGGCGTCCTTGGCATCTCGCCCTTAATCTCTACGGCCCGTCAACTCTGTTACTGCTCTCCATAGCCTCTAGACCACACACATATACATACAAATGGTCACGACGGCAATGACAAATGCATACAGTACATGCATACATGTATGACCTTTGTGGTAAGTATGTACGGTAGGGAGGAAGTGCTGTACATACTGGTTTTTAACAGCTGAGTGGACACAGTGAATCAGTCAAATTAGACCAGACTAAATGTCCAACTGCATTGATCAGGTTGACTTGGAGAAGCCCCTTGCTGTAAATATGACATTAAAATAACTCTAGGCATTAAGATGTACCACATTGCATGACCTATTTAAGGGCCTCTTCAACTTTCTCACAACAAAACTTGAAGTGAAAGAGAGGCCCTTCCTTCAAGGATTATGTCAGTCTTGTATAGCACCATTCACAACTGCAAATGCAGTGACATCATTACATAAATGAGCCAGAATGCTGATGTTCTCACAACTGCCACAAATGTTTCACATTCCAAAAGAAAAGTTGTCTACGTCAGTGTTATAAAATATCACAAGCTTTATCCTCCTCTTAAACGTTTGTCACTTATTCTTTTAATTATAGTATAGATGGTGTGTTATATAAACAATTTCATTTACTTTTGTTATGCACTAATCCTGATGAATTGTGTTTCCAGTAGCGTAAACTGCATTGTTCTGAACACAGTGCCGTTACTTTGTTCCATTTTTGTAGTCACTTTTTAATGATGGCCACTAATGCCTAATCTCGAAAACCTATTGCTTTCTTTGAAATTGTCTAGAAACCAGGGCAGAGATTTAAGGCACATAGACCTGGAGCCTGATCTAAATCAGTGAGGTGGAGAAACATCCAATACAGTCTAGCAACTGCAAACTGTTTGTGTGTGTGTCCTCTCAATGACTCTCCCTGCTGCTAAACACCCTCAATCCCATACAGATAACTACATGGGAGGGGGGAAGCTTACACACAGAGTTAGCCATATGCTCCTTAACAAACATGTTGCTTAAAGGATGAGGTCATACTGGTTGTGTGACTGATATCGACAGTGTTTAGCTTTGTGTGCTGCTTAACACAATGATTTTGTCAGTGATTCTAACCTATGTTAGGAAAAAGTGTTAAATGAATTTTTTAATACATTTTTGAATACATGTTTTTTTGTTATACAGAACATTACATCCCAACTTTCCCTAAATGTTCTGTCATTTTCCTTTCTCATATTTCCCCTGCCCTTGCTCCTCAGTCTCCTTTCCTCCCTCATCTGCACTCCGACAGTTTTCTGGCTGAGTTGACAGCAAGCCAGCCAATCAGCACACTCATGACCTCTCCGCATTAGCATAAGCAGCAAGGGGCAAGGTTAAGTACCCATCAAGCTTCAGTAATTAAGATATGAGCTGGTGTGCCTATGAGTATGTGTGAGAGAGAGAGAGAGAGAGAGAGAGAGAGAGAGAGAGAGAGAGAACTGAAGGTGGACAACTCAATTCAAAGCCAGCTAACATTGTCATGTGAATGTGTAAGGGAGGGATAGATGAAAGAAAATGGGAGAGAGAGAGAGAGAGAGAGAGAGAGAGAGAGAGAGAGAGAGAAAGAGAGACCAAATGTATTTAATCTTCCACTTCACATATTTTCCACTTTGACAAACTTCTCCTACTTATACATGGCAACTGTCCCAATTTTAATTCCACAATGGCTATTAAAATCCATTACAATACTGTACTTTTACTTACTTTTAAACCACCAACATATTCAATCAAACATAATGTTTGTGTAATGTTTTAATAATTTTTCATATTTATTTTCTTGTTTTAGGAAATATATCTCCATCACTGACTGACAGTCCAGACTGAGTGGATGTGGAGAGAACACACTGCGTTACTCTGATGGAGAAAGCAGCTTCTCCTTTGCGAATACATGTACAAGCAAGGTTTGCTGAAACAACTGTCAAGATACCATCAGTATAAATAAAACAGCAGCTAACTCTGGGCCAATGGGGATGACTGCAAACAAACTAAACTAAATGAAAGCTGTTTATGTACTATACCAAGGGTCTCTAGGAGATGTAGCTGAGAGAAGGGGAGCAGAGGGACAAATGCATAAGCGTGATTGACAGGAACCTGTCAAAACTACATCTTTATAAACACGTAAAAAGGAGAGGGAAGGAAGTGAAGAAGGTGTGTGTAAAACAGGGCAAAAGCTGATGGTCAGATGAAATAAAGGATAAGAAAACATGATGGGTGAAACAGGGGGAGAGTCAGTAAAGAGGTCTCATTAACCCCAGTGTATGGTAGCAGCCAGTTTAAACAGTAACCCTCTAATGTACAATGAGTTACAGTTCAATTCAGATGTCCAGCAACGTACAGCTAGAGAGTGTGTTGTATATGAATGTAATGTAATGCAATTAGTATGCTATTTTAATATCCCCACTTCTTAAATGTTATTGTTTTACAGGATGATAAAAAATCTGAATGGCACTGCTAGCTTTCCTGATTCAGCCATTTTCCTGATTACAAGCTCAGGCGGTGTAATTGGAATATAATGTGATTAGAGTAGCAAATGCTCTCAGTGTAAAACCTATTGACAAAACATCCACATGGTTAAAATGCAGCAACCTTTTATGTGCTCTGAATATATTGTTTCAAATTTCTCTCTATATGGGACAGTGCACATTAATCAAAATTAATATTTTGAAAACATTATTGTAAATGTGCCAGGGATAGCTTAAAAGCTCATTTGTACCTGAAAAAGGTTTGTATAAGAACATATAAAAGTAAATATCTATAGCATGCACCATTTTTAAACAAAATACAGATGGGGAGTGGAATATGTCAGGAGAAAAACAGGAAACAAGGGAGTGATAATGAAAAGGAAAGGAAAAAAAAAACTGTCAAAGAGCACATCTTCATCACCAAATGAGGAGAGGGAGACGAATGACAACAGGACTCAAAAGGAAATGAAGGGGGAGGACGAGAGCTTGGAGGCTGTGAAGGAGGCTTGTGATTGAGGAATAAGAGGGGTTAGAAAGGAAAAGCTGCAGAGCCCCCTGGAACACACACACACACACACACACACACACACACACACACACACACACACACACACACACACACACAGGGGGAAAACTGAAATTAAAAAGAGAAAACAGCTGAAAGCAGAAAAACTAAAGCAAGGCAAGAAACAGAAGGTAAGAGATGGGATGTCTAATTCAATCAATAAAAGATAATTAAATGAAAGCGCCATTAAAGTCAGTTGTGGTAATTGATGTTTAGGACAATACAGATGTAAACAGCCTAAGCACCTAAGACACGTTGCACATGTTTTCAATTTACATTTATTAAAGACTCAGTAGCAGAAAGACAGAGATTGATCTTTGACCACAAAGATGTCCAAAACCACTTGGTAACCGGTGTTGGTAGTACAGAAGTACAGGAATACATTACTTTTTGCTGTAATGCAGTAATATAATGCAATACAATTTTAGTTACTCACATTACAGCACATTTCAACCCAACAATAAATGGTGTATGTTTTTTTTTTTACATTTTCTTGATACTACTCTACTATGAGTCGTAATGAGTCATTGTAGGCTACGTTTTACTTCACTAATTATTTTATAACTTTTGTTACTTTGCAGATTCAGATTAATAATACAAAAATTATGAATAAATAAATTATGATTGTGTAAAATGGATAATGATGAGATTTTGTTGATCCTGTGGTGAAATTCACAAGTGTCTTCCAAGTCATACTTCTGTGGTTATTTTGGTGAAGTTAACTCAAAAGTTACTCAAAAGTAGTTTAAAGCATTACGATTTGGAGAATATAATACACTGTAATTAGTTACTTTCAAACAACTAGTAATCTATAATGTATTACATTTACATTACATTTTTAGTTTTCATAATTACTACCATAGTCGCTAATCAACGCATTTGTGTTTCAGCTGTGTTTTACAGGATATAGGCTATAGGGTGTATATCCGTTGACCAATCAATACACCTATAACATGGGTAGTTTATGGCTAGCTCACATGGCCTTCGGGTATATCAGAGATAGGATGCAGGCCAATTGCCGACATGGGCCTAGTAAAGGCAACTCCGAGAAAATGTGAGGCTTTCAGATTATGGCCTTTTAACTGCCTCACACACCTGCCCAGTGCAGTGAAATGGATGACATCTGTCTTGTAAAAACGAGTTTAATGTGTAATAAATATTGCATTACTGTAAATGAGTTGTATTTGCTGCTTCAATGGTTCATGATGAAGAACATGCGGATTAACAGAGCAGGAGCAATGGCAAAGGCCCAAACAAACATGTGCAAGGAATTGTATCAAAGATGAGCACTTGAGTGGACCATGAAGAGGGACACCCCAAAGCTGAATCCTGGGAAGAATCCCATGGGTTCATTTTTGAATGAAATATATTTGAATGATAGATCAGATCGGGTTTTCTCTAATGTAAACGGGTAATAACACACACATAGAGCTAGTGTTTGGAACAGACAGTTTGCAGTTGTGTGTTGGCATGGTAGTTTTAGTCTTACACTAAACAGGTCAGGTCACACACAGGCATTTATCATTTGGAGCCACGGCCACTTCCCTGTGTGTGTATATCTTTCTCCCTGTGTCGTTACAAGATGGGCGTGTATATACACTGTGTGTGTACAGATTTGTGTGTGCATCTGTACAATTATTTTAAACCACAAGTTGAGACAAGATGCTTGCTATGATGACGAGGTGAAAGGGCATTCTTGGTTGAATGAATTCACACAAAATGAGTCCAAGCATAAACAATCATGATTGGTTTCAAGGTCATAAATTATTACAAGCAAGAGTTTAGAAAAATGGAACGGCACATGCTCAGTGACCTGGAATACATCAACAATCTTTGCAGATCAACACTCTATATATATATATATATATATATATATATATATATATATATATATATATATATATATATATATATATATATATATATATATATATATGTTTTGTTGTTGTGATGATTGTCCATTACTTTATTTTGAAAAGGAATAAAAGTTTGCAAGATATAGTAAAACCTGTATGTTGTTTCCTCGGTTGTGAAAATTGCATACAAAACACCACAGATCCATGCTGTGCTTAAGCTGTGGCGCAGCATAGCATGGTAACATTCATTTCTAGTGGGCGTGCAAAGCAAGGAACATCAGTACCGGCCTGTGACACTAAGGCATGAGCAGCACCAAACCATGATACCCTTAACACTTAACAGAGCTGTGTTTTCATGGTTAATTTACTTGCCGGATGTTTGTAGTCAGGGCACTGAGGACAAAGCATCATTGCTAAAAGATTAGCTATTTTCATCTACAAGCAGTGAATTAAATTTTATATATCCAATGTCTCTGTTTTCTGTTTTCATCTAACAGTTTGCAATCATTGTTTTTTGACTTAGTCTCCTTTGCTATCACAGTTGTGCTTATCTGATGAGCAGTTGGCACCTTGTACAGCAGCCTCAGCCACAGTGTATGAAAGTGTGTGAATGGTTCCTGTAATATATAAGAACAGTCCATTTAGATGTGTATTGCATTTATGTATTTTACACGTGAGTTATCACATAACTGAGTAATTTATGCTATGTGAGCATCCATGTGAAAGCAGATATGGGAGTGCATGTGGAGCATGTGCATTAGAGGAGTCTCATAGTGCTAAAATGACTAAGCATCTATTCAGCCTGTTAATTTCCCTGGCTGATGTCTTCTACCCTACACCGTCTGAAGTGGCTCCACAGTGGCTCATCAGTCCATCTAAAAGGCCTCCTTATTCAACCACGGTGCCTTATTTATTCTAAATAACATTCCTAAAAAGTCAAGGATGCGGCAAGAACAAAGCCAACTGTCTGATTTAATTGCTACGCAAGGCACCCTTACTTGGTAAAAAATTAATTTATGGAATGTTTAAAACATTTTTTCCCCCCCTCCACACACTTTTCTCATCTGAGTCAACACCAATTAAAATAAAGGTTCAAGGGGCAAAGTTCATTACAATTAGAAAGGAGGGGGAGGGGGGGTGAATATTTTTCTCATTGGGGATGAATAGTGCTGCCTCAGCCTCTTTTGTTTGATCAAATGTATCACATCTCTCTTGTTCTCTCTTCACACTTTCAATCAGTAAAGACCATGTCCTATACAGATTCCAGGTTACAGTATGTGGCCTACCACAAACATACAATGTTTTATTACATCCGAGTACTACTGTAGTCATTTCAATGACACATCTGTTACATCTGACCATTTACTGTAGGTTCTGTTGTTTAGGTTCAGATTAAAATGTACTAATCACAGGGAAATGTCATACATGCTGAAATGTTTAACACCATGTGCACTACATCCAAAGCTCAATTAATGCCATTTACACCTGCAGAACCCTCATAGCTAAGTGATACAACTGTGTAAGTCTCTCAATTTAGCATTTTATAGTACAAAAATGTTTGTTTTTTTTACTTTTATGTTGTTTAGCCAAATACAACAATCAAAGAAGCTCTTCTTTACCACCATGCTTTCCAGTGTGCATGCGTGGAAGGCATGAGCTGCGTATGCATACCGCTGATTGTTTAATGTACAGAAGTGTGCGCTGCCTACATGTAAGTCTGCAGATGTTCGTGTCTGTCCTGAAGTATGATCAACACCACAAAAATGGACCTAGGGATTAATAACACATCGACTGTTCTCTGGGATTTGTTTTCATGCTAATCGAATGTGACCAGTTTTAGAGCAAACCACTAATTAGCTTATAACGCTAGTAGTCGGTGTATTGGTAAAGTAAAAAGAAACCGCTATTTATTTCTACACCACTAACAAGGCTCAAACTAGCATCACAGTTTCAAGCATTGAGAACTTTGCAATTGTACAGGCAGTATATTAAAAAGATAGTTTATAAAGACTGTACCGTTCACATATACAGGCAGGCGCCATCTTGGGAAAACAGTCATGATCAGTCGAACAATGAACGCTGTGCTTGAGCTATGTTACTGGTTGCACAGTGTTTGTGGTTCGAATGATTGTAACCGTTTCTTTATAATAAACTTACTGTACAATTACAAAGTTCTCAATGCTTCGGTTTACATGTAGGGACCCTCATCATGCTACCGTGGAAGTGTGGTGCTATTTTGAGCCTCGTTAGTGGTATAACTTTACCAGTGCCCCGACTACTAGCATTATAAGCTAATTAGCGGTTTGCGCTAAAACTGGTCACATTTGATTAGCATGAAAACATATCCCAGACAACAGTCGACTCGGTACAAATGTGATATTAACCACAAGAGTCATTTTGCACCGGAATTCTCCTTTAAGCTTAATAATGCATCCTAATAAAGATACTGCAAAAAACTAAATTAACTAAATTAAGAATGACTAAATTAAACAAATAAGTGTGTTAAATAGGGACTATATATTCACTATGAGTTTTTTTTAAATGTTTATGCACTTTATACATTTAATCTTTTTTCAAACCATTTATTACAACTATTTCATTGCTTGATGTATTGTTTTTTAACTTTATTGTATTATACGTGAATATGACAATAAACCATTGAATCTTGAAAATGTTGAAGGCTATGACAGTTTTAAGATGAGACTATAATATTGAGTATAGTGTACTTCTACAAAAAAATCCTTAATGAGCTATAAAAAAAAATGTTAAAAATGTCATTAAGTTGCACATCATTATTGTTGCGGCTGCAATTGTAATGCCAAAGTCAAATTCAATAAAAGTTGTAATTAGGAAGTTTGAAAGCTTCAGAGTGACTTTGAATAAACATTAAGCAAAACACTATATACGTACAGTACAAGTAAACTGTACCACATACAGTTTACAGCACGTGCCTAGATAGCACAGAGAGAATGCATTGTGATCCTTACCACGCACAACAATTTAATCACAAGTCACTGCTAAGCCACTGTGATATCCGGGCAGTCAGGGAATGCACAGTAGCCTATATGCCACATGTGGCCTGATTCCCCACAGCATGATTCCTCCCTCCTTGCATATCCAGCTGTCTGTTTTTACAGCACATCAGAGGTTAAGGACTGCCTCGGGTATATTAAGGCACCAACCCACCAACCCCATGCCTTACAGAGGTTGGCATCTTGCTGCGTACGTTTTCGTGCATCCATCATTCTTTGCTCATATGTGTACCTATAGCCAAGTTGTATGCCTTGGGCTTTTGTCACTCCAAATACCGTTTTGTGAAATTGCTTCATGGCTAGTTTGCAGCACCTCGTCCACCTGCGGTTTCACACTAGAACCCACCATAGCGTAGGCCATTGCCCTCTCCTTTGCAGGCGAATTGACGCATTTGCATGATTGCAATGCAACACATTGAGACAATTAATGGAACATAGAAACTTATCTGCACGCCCATATTCACTCACATGCACTTATAATCACATACAATCTCACTAGGGTATGTAGGCCCACAGTATTCATCCATTCATGTGTAAAATATCTGAAATTAAAGCAAAACTATCACAGTATATCTCTCAACACAAGAGTGCAGTATGTGCAATGTACGCTTAAATAATATCAGGAATGTTATTTTTGTGACTCATTTGAACAAAACACTAACGTTTCTAAATTGTATTATTGTTATAGGTTGGTGTGGAGTGCACAATGAGATGGCAGTTGGTGTGTTGACTTTTGAACTGAAAGACGCAGACGTGTTAAGTAAAATTAGAAACAAGCCATCCTAAATGAAGTGCAAATCGCTTTGATGACATCAAGGCACATACATATCCATAGAGATACTGCAAACATTTAAATTCACAAAAAAGCACACACATTAAAGTGCAAATATATATACAAACTCAAATATATGTATTGTTTTACATTTGGTCTCTGCTTTACCTGTTGTGGTTTTGTTTGGGATTATTTTTCCCTTATGGCCCTCCTTGTGTCTATGTCTCAGTTTTCTCCCCGGTCTGGTGTTGGTCCTGTCCTGTGTTCCCCTCAGTGTCTGTATGTTCTGTTTCCTGCTTTATAGTGAAGTCTGTTTTTTGTCTTGTCTCGCCTCTAGTTTGACTTCCTGTGCCTGCCCGCTCCTGTGATTACCTGGGGTGTTTCTCAATCTGTGTTCTTCTATGGACTTGTGTTCTTGTGTTCTTGTGAAACGTCATGTTCGGTCGCCAAAGTACTGACCCAATACACAAGTTAGCATTTCGCCAAGAACAGTTAAAATTCCCGGGTGTGTTCTCGACACGCCCATTTTACCGAGGATACATCGGATGGTAACTTGTGTGAACTTGGCAGGGCCAGTATCCCAGAATTCAATCCGGCTGTAAAGCGTGGATGGTTTCCGGTACACAGATATTTTTCACAATTTACGGCTATTATTAAATCAATAATTTTATTTTTAAGACGTTTTAAGGCGAGAAACCAACTGTGTAGATTTTGAATATAGGCAGTTTAACGAAAATTGATGGTGAATTAAAAAAGCCTTCGGAGTTGGAAAGCTCCACAATCCCTGGCGGGCGTAGCAAGCTCGCCAGCCGGGAATGACTCTCGCGAGCCGGTCAGTCAGTCAGCTCACAGACCCCCCCCTGCCCCCTCTTGCCCCACATTTAGACAGACCACTGCAGCAGCGACAATGGCAGAGATAAGCCAGGTTCACAACTGTAAGATATTTAAAACAATTTTTACAGCTGTTATTCTGTATTTCATTCATTACATTCGGCATTTTGTTCTGTGTATTGTTGTAATTGCTTTTATTGGGGGACAACTGAGGAAACCAGGGCAAGCGCTCTCTGTGCTGGGGGTGTTGCGCAATAACAGAAAGAACGTTTCGTCTCAAAAACTGCGTTTTGTGTGCTTCTGAACTTGCGAGTTCATTCTTCCAGGTATAACCAGCAAGAACGGCCTCCCCAAGAACACAAGTCCGTTCTTTGCTTACTTGGCATTGAGAAACGCCCTTGATGTTTTCCACCTGCTCCCCATGCCCTCTCGTCACCTGCCTCTTGTTACCTAATTACACTGTATATTTAATGTCTGTGATTCCCTTGTGCCTTGTCAGATCCTTTTGTCTATGTCCTGTCAGTTCGTCCTGCCTGTCGTCCTGTCAGCTTTCCCAGCCCTCGTGATCCTGTCTGCGCTCCAGCAATCCCCAGTGAGTTTCCTCTTGTGCTTTATTTCCCTGTTGGATTTTTGCCTTTCCCCCGTGCCTTTGTTTGGATGGTTTTTGGACTTCTTCTGTTTGCTCCTGTGTTTGCTTGACTGTCAAACAATAAAGCCTTCTTTTGAAGTTCCCCACTACTCTACTGCGTTTGGGTCCTCCTTCCTCCTCATAACACAGACAATTACCATTTAGTTTCTCTTTCTCCTGTTTATTTCCTTTCTCAAAGCTGACCAACCCTTCATGCTGTCATCTGTTTTCTGCTTCTATCTTTTCTCTTCCACTGTGTGCATCGCTTCGAAAATTTACCCTCGAGGTTTAAGCATAAGGCATGCAAAGGTCAAGACATCTTACTGTCATCTTGCATGACTTAATGTATATCAAGCACGCCTCAATACTTTAACACATAGAATCTGGATATGACATCCATTGAAAGAGACTTTGAAAGAGTGTTTGTATTTCCATTAGTGAGTATGTATTACTACAAGGTTTCTCACATAATTTTGCTGTCACTCGTCACCCTAAAAGGGCATGGAGAATGATCCAATCATTCAAAGAGAGAGAATGTCATCTTTTATAACTTGAAGCTAGTACAAGTAAAAAGTAAGTCTCTTCATCCCAGTAATTTCCAGGTCAGTGCTTGTTTAACCAACACCAGCTGAAAATGCATCAATTCAATTTTTCAATTCAATTTTACTTATAGTATCAATTCATAAGAGTAATCTCAAGACACATTACAGATAGAGTAGGTCTAGACCACACTCTATAATTTACAAGGACCCACCAGTTCTAGTTGGTGAGGAAAAACTCCCTTTTAGGAAGAAACCTGGGACAGACCCAGGCTCTTGGTAGGCGGTGTCTGATGGGCCGGTTGGGGTTGAAATGAAAATTGACAATAATAGTCAAAGTAAAAGATAATGGAACAGTGACTAAAAATAGTAGTTTGTAGAAGTTCATAGCATAGCACGGCATTACAAGCACAGCGTAGCAGATGTAACAGGGCATTGCAGGACGTGTAGCAGGACCACGGAGACAGCTATAACCATGATTTTGGAGCTTCCCTGATCCAAGGAAACATGCTGGGGGAAAAAGAACATAAGGACGCCGTGTGATGACTCCCCAGAGCTAGGTTAGTAACAAGAATTTCTGGGACATGGATGCACACAAATGGAAAGATAAAGGAGAGAGGAACTCAGTGTGTCAAAGGAAGTCCAAAACTATTCCAGCATAACTAAGAGAGGAGCCTGGTCGGGCTGTACTGCCCTGCCTCCCTCTAGTTTTATTATATTATTGATTATATGGTAGATGAATCTGACGACTAGGTGGGCCGGGTTAGGCAACCGCTACAACTCATCACTCCTTAACTAAAAGCTTTATCAAAAAGGAGAGTTTTAAGTTTACTCTTAAATGTGGTGACGGTGTCTGCCTCCCAAACCCAGACCAGAAGCTGAGTCCACAAGAGAGGAGCCTGATAGCTGAAGACTCTGGCTCCCATTCTACTTTTAGAGACTCTAGGAACCACAAGTAACTCTGAATTCTGGGAGCGCAGTGCTCTAGTGGGACAATAAGGCACTAAGAGCTCTTCAAGATAAGATGGTGCTTGACCATTTAGAGCTTTGTAGGTCAGGAGAAGGATTTGAAATTAAATCCTGGATCTTACAGGAAGCCAATGCAGAGAAGCTAATACAGGAAAAATATGATCTCTTTTAGTGAACACTTGTCAGAACACGCGCTGCAGCATTCTGGATCAGCTATAGAGTCTTAAGGGACTTATTTGAGCATCCTGATAATAAAGAATAACAGTAGTCCAGCCTGGAAGTAAAAAATGCATGGACTAGTTTTTCAGCATTATTTTCAGACAGGATGTTACTAATTTTGGCAATGTTACGAAGATGAAAAAAGATGGGCGTTAAAGGAAATATCCTGATCAAAAATAACTCCTAGATATCTGACAGTAGTACTAGAGGCCAGGGCAATGCCATCCAGAATAGCTATATACCTAGATAATGAAGTTTGGAGATGTTTAGGGCCAAGCACAATAACTTCCGTTTTGTCTGAGTTTAACATCTGAAAATTGTAGGTCATCCATGATGTTATATCATTTATGCATTCTTGACGTTTAGCTAACAATTGAGATCAACGAGGGAGTTGCTGTAGGATAATAAAACTGCTTGAGTATAAATAGGGTTTAAATACAGTCAGGCACTTAGTATGGATCTAGAATTGTTTCTTTATTATATGCGAGGGAAAAAAAGATCTGAGAGAAAAGGTTATCACACTGATAGCAAAAACATTTTGAGAGAAAAACATATTTGAAAGAAAGTTGTCTTGGGAGTCAATCTGAATCATTACACCATTGTCACCGCCATAGAAAGATAACTAGCAGCCAGCCCACTTCTAAATAAATACCTTTTAATTATCTGAACACTTAACAGTCAAACTGAAACACTGGCGGTGAGCTCCAGGTTCTGCAGCCAGACCGTCATCGGTGGGGCTAAGCCAGCGAGAAAACATTGCTAGAAAGTTTCGCTGCAGACCTCGACCTGATCGGAGCTCCAGCGGGACACGGAGAGCTCCTGACCCGGTAGCAGCAGCACAACTCCTGGAGCTCACCGCCAGCGTTGATGGAATAGCAAGCTAGCGTTAGCGAACTCACTAACCAGCCCACTTCTAAATAAATACCTTTTAATTATCTAAACACTTTAACAGTCAGATTTTTTGAAAGAATTTTTTTTTCACACTGATAGCAAAAAATATATATTTGAGAGTTTAAAAGGTATTTTGAGAGAGATTTATTTTGCTATTGGTATGAAAACTTTTTCTAACAAATGTTTTTGTTCCTCTCATAAAATATTTTTCAAAAAAAAAATTTCTTTCAGATGTTTTTTTTTCCCTCGCATGTAATAAAGAAACAATTCTAGCTCCATACTCAGCCACCATATTTAAGCAATAAAGCAGTGTTGAGCAAGGTTTTGCTGGAGCAGAAAAGTAGCATCCGTGAATGAAACAAATGCTTATGCCTATGCCCTGTTGATGCGGGCTTAAGCAAAGCAAGTGTAGTTTAATGCACAACACTCTGCAATTCCAGGCACTTAGCCATCAGATTTAAACATAGATAGTTAAAGAAGTGGACCAACAGATCCCGTTGTTCTGGACGGAGACCAGTGAAGGCAAATAGAAGCACTTTCCCGGTGATGGCTAGGCTTTACTGCGCAGCCTCCAACTGAGCTTGACAACGTATAGTTGTGATGTGAACAATGTGTCTGCAAGTTGTAAGTCTTCTGGTAGCTGTGCCAAGAGAAATTGCAATCATTCCCAATCAGCAGAGACAGAGAGCGTAGGTATATCTTAGGAGATAACATAGGCACAGGCTAATTTCTGCTAACATGCTAGTTAACATTAGTAATTAAACCTAAACAGATAATGGAAGTCCAAACTGTCTGCATGCTTCTCCTGACAATACGGTGATATGTCGACTATGTGACGGTAAGTCGCGTGGATATGACGGAATTGTTAGCCTATTTTTACAAAAACGCCTGCTACAGAGCGTGAGGTACAAGGTAATAGAGCCTTTTTGTACATTGTCGTGTTTCTTTAGAAATAAACAATGCACAAATAGAGTCTTGAAAAGTTTCAGATGTAAAGTTAGTCACTGACAAAGTGGCGTCAAAATGAATGGCAGTGAATGGGATGCTAACTGCAGGTGATGGCTTCGTAGCATTAAAATGGCGCCATGTGAGCTACACTTAGAGAGGAAAGGCTTACCTCCTTGGATTTAAACAATAAAGCAGAGTTCAGTAAGTTTTTGCTGGAGCAGAAAATTAGCGTCCGTGAGATTGGAGCACCGGAAATGAGACAACACGCTTACCATGTTGAGCCTCCACAGCTCAATAAGGAAAATCAAAAGCTTACAGGTGATCCTCCAGAGAACACACACACACACACACACACACACACACACACACACACACACACACACACACACACACACACACACACACACACACACACACACACACACACACACACACACACACACACACACACACACACACACACACACACACACACACACACACACACACACACACACACACACACACACACACACACACCTGTTCCCTGGCGTTGCCATTTTCTCTCTTACAGTTGAGCATTATTAATACATGATTAGGCATGTAAAAACAGCTTGTTGAAACAGACAGTGAAGGCTTTCAACTCTGTGGTGAATATGCATTTACGTAACTTGTGTGTATGCCCAAGTTTATTGTGTCCGCAGCGTATTTGTCTGTTGGTGAATAGATCCAGGCGGATCATGTTTCAGATCAACGGGGTTTGGTTCAGTGCCCAATCCCTCTGTGTGTAACTAAAGATACTCAATAGAAACACGGCAGCTGGTATGCTGGCTTGATAGGCACACACACGCCACCTGAGTGGGTCAGTCTTTCTCACCGTCTTACACACACACCCACACAGAGAATCAGTACATTACAGCCTTAAAATTAGAAAAGTGCGGGAAACTGATCCATACAAGACAAATATGACCAAGCCCAAACTGGAAAAACTAAAAAGAAAGGTATTATTGATCTTGTCTATCACATCACTGAGGACGTTTTACTGAAATCGAGAAAGTTAGAGATGGAACAGCAGGTGTGTGTGTGTGTGTGTGTGTATATATGTGTGTGTGTGTGTTTGTGTGTGTGTGTGTGTGTGTACGGGTGAACAGAGGGTCAATGTAGTACCCGCCATATGCCATCTGTCAGACCAATTATATCTCGCACTGACATTTCCATACATTCAGTAACAAAAATTATTATGGCTGCAATTAACTATTTTTTTTTTATTAATTCAACTTTTGATTTACTTTTAAGTCTATGACAAACCAAAGGGGACGTCTTTAAATGTGTTATTCCACTCAACAGTGCAAAACACAAATATATTAATTAAATATATTTAAAACAGAAAAAGCAGCAAATCCTCACATTTGGAGATAGATGGTATTGTAAAGCTTCAGAATGCCTCCACTTCTTCAGAAATGCTCCAACAAACAGATTAATCCAGATTCACATGTTCAGTTTGGAGCTGCCCTGTGCAACAATCTTCACCTGTTCTCTCACAAAAAGACTACATGAATTTGGTAGCATTTTTTTTGTCTTTTTCTACTATGATTATAGGTGTGTTAATATTAATATAGGATGCCTATCAAAAGTTTAAAGACAATCATCATCATCATAGAGCTGTTCCTTGATAATCAAAAATATGCATCATAACTTCTCTTTGCAAGCTGAAAGAAAAAAAATAGACCACAGATCTCAGTTCAGGCTCAACTGAGATTTATTCCCTTCATTTCCTTCTGTCTCCCAATCTTTTCTTCCCTCCCCATCATTATCCCCCTGTTGCAATGCAAGTCCTAATGAGGTGCTTATGAGATTCATAGTCCTCTCCTAAATTAGATTACAGTGAATTATGTATAAAGTCTTTAAATCACTGTTTTAAAATTACACATATGGCCTATGTAGCAAAATGACACTCCTGTGCTTTTACAAACTGAACGTGCTAATTTGTTAGAGCATTTTAAAGGCTGTTTTATACTTCTTCGTAAAATCTACGCCGTTGCTACGTGTGTAGATATGTGTGTAGGTACGTGAAGAAACAAACCTACGTCGGACTCTACGCCGTAGCCTGACGTGCACCTTTCAAAAAATGCAACTACACATCACGGCGATGCACATCGCTCGGCCTTGGCTTTTGTTGCATTTCCCGGCTCTCATTCTCCATAAACAACAAGAAATCGTAAATTAGAAAACGCAGAGGAGACACTTTGTTTCTCTCACTGTGACTCTAGAGTCGGTACTCGCTCGGAGCTAATCACCGTCACTCTCACGCTTTCCTTCGCTCTACCACACACACAAGCCAGCTTGACGCACACACCAAACAAAACGGAGTATAAACATCAGGTTGCTTACGTAGGCTATGGTGAAAGCGGTGAAAGCGCTGCGTGGAGCCTTCGCAGAACCATAAAACAGCCTTAAGGAAATGTAATACAATTATATAATATCTTTTGGACTGTAGCTGGTAAATGACCATTCTTAGACAACCCGGACAAGGCTTTGAGAGCATTCCAGTGCAGACAGGTTGTCAATACATACAATATCTCATTGGCCCAGGGATGTGAACTTTAATACCCAAGAGACAATGACATGGCAAAAGTTGGAAGGAAAAAAATAAATCGTTCAAGTTGGGAAAACTGGAGTCACTTGATATGAGGGAGCGCGTGATAGACCGAGAGAGGTAATGGTGTGACCTCGTGAAAGCCTATCATCACCTGCCGGGAGAAAGATTATCTGCAGGAGATAGCCAGAGCACCTGAAAACTCATCAACATCCACCTGTCTCTTCCCTCTAGCTCTTTCACAAACTCTTTAACTACTCCCAAATGAGGAATATGTTACTTGCTTGAAATATGTAAACTAATTAAACTGGAAAAGAAATGACTCTGGTGGATCCTCTGCTTTCATTAATTGGGAGCAAAATAAACCTACTCTCATTTACTCCTACATTTCATCCATATTTCTATCTCTCCACTGCAATTTGTCTTCATTGCACACACTCTTCAGTTGAAAATTAAATAGTGTGCCTTATTGCAGCAAAAGATGAGAACAGTGTTACCAAGGCATCAAGGTCATCAGTTTTGCATTCGATTTGTTGCATGCTAAGAGCCCACAGACATATTTTGTTAAATTTAAGTGATAAAGTGTTTCCTTTTCCTAGTACAAGCATTCATTTTATAAAGGCATCCCTTGTTGTGTCTTAGAAGCGTGTAGTTAGTGAATCTGTAGCTGTAGTAGTTCCAATTCTGCCCTAAATACCTAACAAATTAAAGGATTTCTTGTAATCTCTAAAACCATTGTAATCGACTAGCCTAATTGTATAACAATGTAAATTTGGGGAAAAAATTAAAACTGCTTAAATTTGCTTTTTAATTGGTGTGCATCACTTACTGTTCCAGTGTAGGTTACACTACGCCTATACACTATGGAAAAAAAGCAATTATTTTTCCTAACAAAATTAGATGATTTGTCTTAGTTTCACAGATTACACCAGACAGATACATCCTTAAGTTATTTTAATACATAATAAATCAAATATTTCTTCTCTGGAAAGTGTTAAAGTAGCACATTCACAAACACTCTAGGCACTCTTCTACGGAGAAATATTAATTGGATTGTCATGGCTTGTTGTTACACCTACTCTGGTTGATGATACTTAAAAATATTTAAAGCAGATCCAGGGCACTGGTATTTGACAAAATCTCATACATCAAAATGAGGCATAGATACATAGAGATACTTTATTTATCCCAAAGGAAATTAAGGAAAGCATAAGCCCAGTAATGTTACAATGCTAGTTTGGACAACTTTGAAGTTACGCATTTGCTGATTCAAGTTAACAACAGATGTCCTTTCTTTTTCCATACTTCTCACCACTGCAATATGTTTTGGAAACTGTAAATCTACACATAGGAGCAGACAGTTCTGTTTTCTCTATTAATGCTGCGACTGGTCATGCCTTACTAGAGCAGCTTGAGAAACCGTAATGGGACATTTTGGTGACTGAAAATCTATCACTGTAAAACGCAATTTTTAAACGTGGAAAGAAAAATGTATGATAAACAAGAACCTGTGATTAATTGTGCAAGCCTGACAATTTACTGACAACCGTTCACTCCCTGTTTTGCTCCACCATTCAGTCCTTCAGCAGCAGACGGATACACGGTGTTTGAAGGAGAGGTACCGTAGGTCCTTCATCCTTCAACACCTGCACTACCTGATAATGTTGTAGTTTCTGTTCCTTTTTTCATTTAGTCCACACACTCTGTATATCTTTATTGTCTGTATTTATATTTTTCCAATACAAGTACTTACTTTTTCAATATTATTTATGGTCACAGGTAAATATAATTTATATTATGGTTACCTATTTTTGCTATATTACTTTAATTACATATTCAATTTAATTTTAACGTCACTTACACTCCAATATTGTTTTTTGTACTATGGCAACAGCACTTTACAATACCTTTATCTGACGCCACTTTACATTCAGTCTACCCTCTGCTCATTGTCTGTTTGCCTGTTTGTTTGTGTGTTTACTTGTTTGCTTTGCTTTTATTGTAGACAATGCTGCTGTGGGATGAATAAAGTATTATCTAATCATGCCTCCATCTCTATGTATTTCTCTCTGAGTGCATCTCTGATTTCTCTCGATAATATCTCCCTCTTAAATTCTATCTGTACTCTCTTTTAGGACTGTTAGTCTTTTTTTCCTTCTCTTCCATACTATTAATAGTGTGGGATTGTTGATGTCCAATCCATAGCAGAAAATTAACTTCTTTCTCCCGTCACCATAGCACTGGTACTGTTCCCTTACTCTCACTGTTTACCAAGGGGCTACAACGGCGCAGGACTCTCAAACAATGGTTGGTTACCTGAAACAGCAGAAACAACTTAACCACCAAAAAACATTTACTGACTACTGGCTTAACTTCTCTCCCTGCGCCCAACTCCCACACACAAAGTCGTGTTAGAGGTATTCAAGAAATGAGGTATTGAGGAAAGGTAAAATGTTAATGGTAACAGACTGAACAGTGGGGGATTGAAAAAGTGAAGCAGGTGTTAAGCAATGAGGTAGGAATTTGTAAATTTAATCAAGCCTGTGTGTGTGTGTGTGTGTGTGTGTGTGTGTGTGTGTGTCCATCTTCATTTTTCTTCTTGTCACAATAGTGACAAGCAGGGTCCTGGGAGGCTAAGATCTGGCCTCCCACGTGCCTCAAGGCGAAAAAACACACTCACAGAGGCGCAGAGGCACACATGCAGGGGGTTATCAAGGGAAATAACTTCATACCAAATGGCGCATTCCGTGTTATTGATCCGAAACACCCACTTTTGTTCAGCTCATATTGTCTGAGCACTATAAACCTGAAGCTCCTGGTTATAGTGTGGCTACAAAGCATTCAAATACCCCAACAGAACACAAGAGTAAGAAGAGAATTAAAACACTACTTAATGAGGCAATGCTAGCGCGTATGGCATGTAAAGTTTTATGTAAAAAAATACAATATGTTAAAATTGCATTACTGTGATCAAAATTACAGGATAAAAAATGAAATACAATAAATCATCCATTATACACAACCTAACCAAACAAAAACAAGGCCCAATATGAACACTATGTATATGACAGGGATGATAGCATACGGTCTATACACTAAGTCTACCAGATCAATGAATCTGTGGACTACACACACCCATGTGTGCAAGTATGTGCACAGTGCCACAGACACAGCCAGGTGATTCATCACTAGCTGACGAGGGCATAACCTCCTGACCTTTTTAACATGGGCTTTCCAAAGAGTCATTGTAGATTTATCAAAAAACGTAATGACCACCAACCCTTATTGTTCAGCTTTCTACTAAGAAAGATATATATAGGCCAAATAAAACCAACACCGTACTGTCAGCTTCTTCCCATCTCAACATATTTCACCCTTTTCTAATTACAGCTGACAGCTGACATCATCTCTCAATCTTGCACTCCTGCCCTGCTGCTTCACTCTTTATCTTTTCTTTTTACCGCCGTCTTCAATTCCCCGTACTGGTCATTGTTACATATTGCACCACACCCCCAGACCAAGTCAGTCACTGATGCCTAAGAGGAATTCAGCGGTGGGATCTAGTTGCCCCTGGGTATACTGCATTGCTGTGACTTAAATCATCTTGCTGGTGAAACACGAATCTTTACGACTCAGCCTTATTGACGGAGCGCAACAGAGCTGTGGTGGAACCGTTGATATCGGTTTGAAATATCAGCCTGAAGGTTGACAGAATGTGATGACAGTGTTGTAGCAATAAGAGTAGTTTTGTTTGTCATGTGGTGGTTAAAAAGGCCTCTCTATAACTGTTCCCATCTTATAATATACATCTTGTTTAGCTGAATTTTAGGCGTCACAGAATTAGCTTTCATCCCTTTACTGGGAGAATGAGTAGCTGTATTCCTGTGGCTACAGCTCTGTGGGAACAAACCAACACCTAACCAAACCTAGCACTGTGCAGGTTGAGTTCACTAAAGGCACTCTGCTTTTATTGAGAGGTGTCTTCTCTTTTACACAACATATGCACTTATAAGAGATGAGTTGGTTACACTTTACTTGAAGGTATCTACATAAGGGTGACATGACACTGTCGTGACCGTGTCATAAACATCATAAACAAGTCATAAACGTTTATGACAACGCTTCTTTTAGTAAGTGTAAATCTGTTTTGTCATGACAAGTTATGGTTAGGGTTCATGTGTCATGTCACTCTTATGTAGATACCTTCAAGTGTTACAGATTAGTTTTATGCAACAAATAAATACACTTAAATGACAAAGTCTGGAATTATTATTTAAGTATCTATGGTCTATTTAATGTAAAGCCTCTTTCACACTTTTCCAGCTGTTCCAATCCGAGTGTCTGTTGCATCCTCATCTTTAATAAGACATAGCGCCCCTTCATTTGTTTAAAGTTCATAAAAACATGGAGACTGATTTGCCAGAAGGAGTGAAAACTATTTTCATGAAACACTGGTAATCCTCTCGTAACGTAGTGGGCTGATGTACACACTGTGCAATGATGGCTTCTTTCTCCGTTTTTTTTCTTTCAGTCTCAAATGTATATATTTTAATACATGTCAGAAAGGGGTAATCTAACAATAATACAGCTCACATATATATATATATATATACACACATATATATATATATATACATATACATATATATATATATATATATATATATATATATACATATACATATATATATATATATATATATATATACATATATATATACACACATATATATATATATATATACATATATATATACATACATATATATATATATATATACATATATATATACATACATATATACATATATACACATATATATATATATACACACATATACACATATATACACATATACACATATATACACATATGGCTGTAACATACTGTTTTTAAATGTAGTACCTGAGCAGTTAGATATTAAAGACCAAATAAAAGACAAACGGATAAATAACATAATCAATCACATGAATTCATTTGAGAGAGAAATTATGTTATGAGATGTTTTGAGCTGCATCGGCCTAACCCCTGTATTATTAATCATGTACAAACCTCTGTTAGCAATGTGTGTCCCCTTCTATACTCCACTATACTACACGCCTTTGCAACCCTTTCACTGTTTCTCTCCCCAAGTCAATTATAGATGGCTGGTTTCATTTCCAGACTCATTACTGCACACGTTTAAAGCGCTAACCTAAAACTGCAGCATGAGACACCATGGCATAAGATTAAGAAATCTTAAACTGACAAAAGTAGACATGCCAATATATTATTTCCTACTTTGACCCTTATAGCAGTCGCAGTTATAGTTGAAATGGCCAACATGATCACTGAGTCTTTTGATACGAATAAGAAATGTTTCTAAGCGCCTCAACCAAATAAAAAAAAATAAAAAAAACTTCAATCCCTTTACAGAATGCAGAATTTAACTTGGGATTCAACTATGAAAACCCAGTTACTTGCAACACATCAGGGAGAAAGGTCCCCCTTTATCTTCAATCCTATATTAACTTAACCTCTTATGGCTTAAATCCACAATCAGGGATCAGTGAAAAGGCTGGAGCCTAGTGGGGTGCCTAAGAGCCCAGCCGCTTAAACGGATAAAAGGCGGAAGTTATTTGCTGTTAAGGAAGATCTTTAAGGGAAGCAACTATGTGACAGGCTGTGGTTATTGGGCCATTTATTTAGGGGACCATTTACGCACACACATCCCTAGAGAACAAAATAAGGACGCTAAAAAATATCAGTTTGTTTTTCTGCAGACTTTTTCCTCAATTTGGGAAGAAAGCTTACTCACAGCACATGTATCTGTTTTAAATGTTTAAAATGGGCTATATTCAGACAAAGAAAGGCTAAGCTACATCCTGAGGACCCATGCATTTGTTAGAATCTTACATGTCTGCCACATTCATCATTTAATGTAAATAGCAAGCCCCAAATAAATATAGTATACAAAAGCCCAAACACCTCAAATTAATTTTGTAAGCATCACAATTTCTTAAATTAAATTTCAAGCCATTTTAGTTATCTAAAAATCAGCTAGGGTAAGAGTCACCTTTAGTATTTGTGGGGGGAAAGGTACAATGTTGGTACACACACATAAGCCTATACATACACATAAAACGTGCAGAAACGGAATCATGGCATAAGCCAGAGGAAAGTCATGTTTAACAAGGTTGGATGGTGGGAGAAGCCATTAGTCCTATACTGTGAGAAGGTCTGCATTTTATCAACATGCCAACGGGTGCACACGCACAGACACACACACACACACACACACACACACACACACACACACACACACACACACAAGGACTTGCATACATGAGCTCCATACTGTGCTGAGACCTGAAATCAAACCCACTTTGTAGAGCAGATGTGACAGGTTGTTTGTGAGAGGAATTCAGAAACAACACACACACACACACATATATATACACATATATACACACACATATATATATACACACACATATATATACACACACATATACATACATACAGTGGTGTGAAAAAGAAGGAACACTGCATTTCATAAAAAGAACATTATACCAACAGTAAAATATGGTGGTGGTAGTGTGATGGTCTGGGGCTGTTTTGCTGCTTCAGGACCTGGAAGACTTGCCGTGATAAAAGGAACTATGAATTCTGCTGTCTACCAAGAGATCCTGAAGGAGAATGTCCGACCATCTGTTCGTGTACTCAAGCTGAAACGAACTTGGGTTCTGCAGCAGGACAATGATCCTAAACACACCAGCAAGTCCACCACCGAATGGCTGAAGAAAAACAAAATGAAGACTTTGGAGTGGCCTAGCCAAAGTCCTGACCTGAATCCTATTGAGATGTTGTGGTATGACCTTAAAAAGGCCGTTCATGCTCGAAAACCCTCTAATGTAACTGAATTAGGACAATTCTGCAAAGATGAGTGGGCCAAAATTCCTCCAGGACGCTGTAAAAGCCTCATTGCACATTATCGCAAACGCTTGGTTGCAGTTGTTGCTGCTAAGGGTGGCCCAACCAGTTATTAGGTTTAGGGGCAATCACTTTTTCACACAGGGCCATGATGGTTTGGATTTTTTCACCTTTAATAATAAACACCTTCATTTACAAATTGCATTTTGTGTTTACTTGTGTTGTCCTTGACTATTGTTTAAATTGGTTTGATGTTCCGAAACACTTAAGTGTGACAAACATGCAAAGGAACAGGAAATGAGGAAAGGGGCAAACACTTTTTCACACCACTGTACATACATATATATACACACATATATATATACATACATACATATATACGTATACATATATATACACATACACATACATACAGATATACACTCACCGGCCACTTTATTAGGTACACCTGTCCAACTGCTCGTTAACACTTAATTTCTAAGCAGCCAATCACATGGCGGCAACTCAGTGCATTTAGGCATGTAGACATGGTCAAGAGAATCTCCTGCAGTTCAAACCGAGCATCAGTATGGGGAAGAAAGGTGATTTGAGTGACTTTGAACGTGGCATGATTGTTGGTGCCAGAAGGGCTGGTCTGAGTATTTCAGAAACTGCTAATCTACTGGGATTTTCACGCACAACCATCTCTAGGGTTTACAGAGAATGGTCCGAAAAGAAAAAACATCCAGTGAGCAGCAGTTCTGTGGGCGGAAATGCCTTGTTGATGCCAGAGGTCAGAGGAGAATGGCCAGACTGGTTCGAGCTGATAGAAGGACAACAGTGACTCAAATAACCACCCGTTACAACCAAGGTGGGCAGAAGAGCATCTCTGAACGCACAGTACGTCGAACTTTGAGGCAGATGGGCTACAGCAGCAGAAGACCACATCGGGTGCCACTCCTTTCAACTAAGAACAGGAAACTGAGACTACAATTTGCACAAGCTCATCAAAATTGGACAATAGAAGATTGGAAAAACGTTGCCTGGTCTGATGAGTCTCGATTTCTGCTGCGACAGTCGGATGGTAGGGTCAGAATTTGGCGTCTACAACATGAAAGCATGGATCCATCCTGCCTTGTATCAACGGTTCAGGCTGTTGGTGGTGGTGTCATGGTGTGGGGAATATTTTCTTGGCACTCTTTGGGCCCCTTGGTACCAATTGAGCATCGTTGCAACGCCACAGCCTACCTGAGTATTGTTGCTGACCATGTCCATCCCTTTATGACCATAATGTACCCAACTTCTGATGGCTACTTTCAGCAGGATAATGTGCCATGTCATAAAGCTGGAATCATCACAGACTGGTTTCTTGAACATGACAATGAGTTCGCTGTACTCAAATGGCCTCCACAGTCACCAGATCTCAATCCAATAGAGCATCTTTGGGATGTGGTGGAACGGAGATTCGCATCATGGATGTGCAGCCGACAAATCTGCGGCAACTGTGTGATGCCATCATGTCAATATGGACCAAACTCCCTGAGGAATGCTTCCAGCACCTTGTTGAATCTATGCCACGAAGAATTGAGGCAGTTCTGAAGGCAAAAGGGGGTCCAACCCGTTACTAGCATTGGGTACCTAATAAAGTGGCCGGTGAGTGTATATACACTCTGTATATAAACATCAAAATGCACATACAAATGTGACGTAGAATGGATTACATCTCTAGTTATATGAACCCCGGAGATGCTCAGACTTTGGCTTGGACACAGAACCTGTCTGAAATAATCACAACAGATCCTAGATTGGTCCAGATGTCTGCTGGTCCTCTAATAATCTCCATAACTGGCACCCTCTGAATGCAAAGGCTGTGTGTCTGTGTGTGTGTGTCTGTGTGTGTGTCTGTGTGTACTTCTGTGCTGTAACCCCTAATTGCCACCGGTTGCAAAACTGCTGCAGTTTTCAGGTGTAAATGATCATATTATCATTTGTCTTTTATACCACACCCCCATAACTCACTAGATGATTAATAAACCCCTTTTCGGAAAAGTCATGGACTGATGGATGAAGTTTTATAATAACAGAGTAACCTGCATTTTTAAATGCCAGGTGGGTCAATTTTACCGTTGGCCTTTCTAGTGTTAAACAAAAGAGTCAGGCAGTTGGGCTTAACTAATAGGATCTCTATGGTTTTTAATTTTTGTATGCGTGTTGTTTCCAGCTGAAGACGCAGTCACACTAAAACGTGTGTACACACTATCCTTGGCTTTTTTTCTTGTCCTGTCACTGTGTTCTTCAAGTCACAATCCCAAACAATGGAAGGCCTGGATTTAACCTAAAAATAATATATCCATCGCTTGTTAAAAGAGCAGATTTCGCAGTATATGCATATTAATATTCTGTACCAACAGTAACCAGATAACAGTATAACCTCTGAACTTACATTCCATTACTAGAGCTGTACAAAATACTTTTCAGCTGCTGTGGAAATAAGGACAGAAGATAGGATAGAAGCTAATAAAAGTCAAGTCCGTTAGGAATAAGGGTTTAAACATTATTAGCCTTTCATCAAATTACATTCATCCTTTCTAATGCCTGCTTTGCCCCTCACCTTTTCTGATAAACAAGCTTAAAAAGAAGCAAGACTGTTACTTCATTTTCAGCCCTCCTTGCACAAAATTGGGCTTGACTGTTGTTCTGGTTTAATCTCTTAGGTTAAGCAGAGACTAAAGTACCAAAGTATTGTCTCACAGCAGGTACATGATTTTAAAGGATAAGTGTGTTGGATCTAAAACGCTACAATAGTCCTGTTAACAGGTTAATGTTAGTTAGATCAAAGCTGGAGCTACCCTTAATGGGGGGGATCTAACAGAGTCAGAGAACTTCAAGCCCTGTAGTAAGGTGAATTATCCAGGTAAAAGGTCGGGCACATATCTGCATCTTGAGTAGCTAATAGATCTAACACCTTCAAACACCGTTTACAGTTGCTGAAAAATTATTTACCAGTTAAAAGTTCACCACAGCACTGGCAGCAACTCATGAAATATCAGACAGATGTAGATTGAGACACGGAACAACATGGCTGGATATAGTACTCAGCAGCAATAGCTTCTGTACATTTGGAACGAGCACAGAGTCCAGCCTTAAGGTCTTTACAATGAATAAATAACAGATCGGACAGGGCTGTATTGGTGATGACAATTGAAAAGAATGCTTGTTTTGACTACTTACTTCATACTGAATGACATGCCACCTCAAGGGGTTTCACCTTACCATCACAAAGATGGTAAAATGACATTATGGAAAAACATAAAGAGTAGAATACGGTAGGAAACAGAAGAACACAACAAAACTGCTACTAACCTGCAGCATTTTATATTGGCGCATGCGGTTTAATCTACACAGGAGTTAAGTCAGTAAACCTGTTCTAGAGGAGTAGAGGAGTGCAGGTTGTCACTGTGAAAACCTTGTGTTGTAAAAGTGCTGGTATGCTAAATAAATGACAATGAATTAAATTGAATATAAATAAAATTAAATTAATTAAATTGAACAAAAGAAAACCACAAACTAGTAGAGTACAGTTTAACAGTCTTACTATGCAGATGAACACGTTAAAAGCAAGGTTGTATACTGGCCAGCCCGAGCCTTGGTGTGGTTCTCATACAGCCCTGGGCTCAACTCTGCTTCACTCTCTTTACCTCCCCTCTCAGTCTATGTGTCTATTTCTCCTCTGTGTATGTCAGTCTGTCTCTCCCTGACAATGTTTGTGTCTGTGTGTACCCCAAAATGTAGGCTAATGCCCTGCAGAACTGACAGATGAAATGCCAATCCCTGGGTTGTACTAAAACCAGCCCCAGGCACAAAGTTAGTTGTTTGTGTGTGTGTGTGTGTGTGTGTGTGTGTGTGTGTGTGTGTGTGTGTGTGTGTGTGTGTGTGTGTGTACACGTGTGTGAGCACGTGTGTGTGTGTGCGTGTCCGTCCAGTCAACTAGAAATCCATGCCTGAGTGTCTGCTGGACTGGGTGAACACAGACATAAAACAACTGCCCTTAGTAAACAACTCAGCAAAGGTTACTGCCGATTTCAGATTGTTTATATCTCACCGTCATATCCTGATGAAAAGGAAACATCTCAGGCCTAATGTCAGTGTAACTTTGGTGTTAAAACAACATGCTTTATGGCCAAAATAAACAGCTTTATGCATTTTATGCACTGTTAAAACAAAACATTTGACCAAAAAGTAATATAAGACTTCACTGATTCTTGAAAAGTGTGTGTGAGTGTGTGTGTGTAGTGTAGTGTACATGGTTTTGAGAGATCAGTTTCTGATCCATTATTAATGGAGCAGCTCAGGTTTTGTCATTTGAAAGATTTGTCATCTGACAGATTGCGGCCTCAGCTCTCAGAATTCTCAATTATGGAAAAAGTTCATGTTCTCAGGCGTAGGTTGAAAAACTATGGAATGTTGTGGAATAGCATATGTACATTTCCTATCAGTTTGAATTTTCACTTTAATGATTTTCTTTGCCAAGCATGATCTTTGCTTCTGGTAAATGTGTGGTCAGAAATAAATTACATAAAATGACTTGCCCCACTTCAGTGGACAGTGACATCTTACTAATCAACAGATGCCGCCATGGGCTATGATGCATATTCACCACCTCCAATATGAATATTTGATTAAAAAAGTCAAAACCACATCTGACGTTAAAGAAATATTTTACATGCGAGATGTCCTCTTTGTCTGGAATTTAGTTTGGTATTCAGTGATACAAAATATAGAATCTGTTTAACTCATCTGTCCTTTCGACATTTTTTAAATACTAACACTCAACCATAACAAAATCTCTTTTTTTTATCCTGTGACATGATGTGTAGGCTATACCCTCTGTGAAAAGCAGCTCAGTTATCCAAAACACATTTGGCAGCATCTGGTCTACAATCAATGGTCCTAAATTTGAAAAGCAACTTATTCTAAGATAATCCTGAGCCAACAATAGACTGTCCTGTTGCCGAGGGCCATAATATATATTCATCACCGAGCCTACACATCTGTTATAAATACACAGTATAAGCACAGCACATACACTTTGGACTTCTTCCAAGAGTTTGTTGTGTATCCCTTTTCAAATTAACATTAATGATTTTTTTCTGTCTAAGGGTTGGTTCATGAATATCAAAATTATATTGAAATTAATGTACATATGTCAGAATAGACTTATTTTGAAAACGGAAGTACACAACTCCGAGTTGGGTTATAATTTGTTAAGCATACATTCCCTTGATCATTCAAATTACTAGAGACAGCCAGTGGAAAAATCCAAAACACACACACACACACACACACACACACACACACACACACACACACACACACACACACACACACACACACACACACACACACACACACACACCCACCCACCCACCCACCCACCCACCCACCCACCCACCAACACAGAGGAGTTTTAATTAAATGCTGTTGAGCAATGGTTTCTTTAATGCTATCTGCATTCATTGATTTGAGAGGTCTCTGACATTGAATCACGCTATAGATTTTAGCATTTAAAACAAACACACATGCAAATATCCATACTAATTGACTTTTTAGCATTCAGAAGCTGCTCTATTAGCAGTTTATGATACTCAGTGTGTTCCTATTAAAGGAGTGAACAGCAGGGCAGAGTACGCCATCACTCTTTTAAAAAATAAAAAAAAGCTGGCAGGACTCCCATTTTCCACACACAGATTCACTGCTGCATGCTGAACAAAATTATACAAACTACTTTCTTTTCCCAAATGCTGAGTTCAAAAGTACAGCACCACAAAACACTAATTATTACATAAACAAATGAATGTACTGGATTTAATTAAATATCATTTTAATAATCACAGATTACATCAACAAAACCGATCCTGAACCTTGAGCGAGACACAAATGTCCGGGTCTCACTATTGATTACCTAAACCCCGCAAAACTCATGTCTGATTAGTTCTGCTTACATAAAGACAAACAAACAAAAACACACACACACACACACACACACACACACACAAATGCAGATTCAAAAGTAACCTTAGTTTTCATCTTGAGGACCAATCAACAGTTAGGTGTTTTTTCAATGCAATGCTGAATATATACACTCCATATGCATCTGCTAGTATTCTCTCAAAGGGTAACCCAAACAACACACACGCGCACAAACACGCTCTCCCACAAGCTGCCTGGGCATATATCCACCTGACAAATCACATACACAAATACAACCCTTTATCCCAAACACTGGGCATGGATGCCAACTACGCCCCAGCTCTCCAGAAGTAATAAACTGTCTTTTCACTGTGTCTCTCCAAACCACGATAGAAGACTGCTTAAAGCCCCAGTGCTTCTATTTTAAACCCCTCAACTCATTTATGGGGACACTGATTGTGACTTCTGTGACCATGTGTGTATTGGTTGTGCATAATGTCCCACATGCCACTGGGATTATTTGTTTTACATACACACACACACACACACACACACACACACACACACACACACACACACACACACACACACACACACACACACACACACACACACACACACACACACACACACACACACACACACACACACACACACCATGAGAATTTCAACTACAAGTTGTTTTTAACAGAGATCTTCAACAGGGGGTCCTCAGAGATACTGCAGGGGGCCACCAAATTGTTAATGTTTTAAAAATGTATTCAGTACAGAAAAATACTTTGCATATCTAAAATGTGAGACAGGTGCGTGGGAGGGGGATAAGTAAGTCAGAAGTTGCAAAGAAACTGCTGCACACTGTCTAACTAAAATTATAAAAAATAACTAAAAATAAATGTAATAGGCAATGTATTCGGTACAAGACCATCATCTGAATTATCAAATGAATATCATATTACAAACAGTTCATTTTAAGCATTCAGTGTCACATGTATGTTCAACATTAAAAGGATTTATAAAATTATACAAACAATTGTTTTTATAGCTTAGTTTTTATGCACTAAAAATACATTACATGTATAAAATAGTGCTGTCAAATGATTAAAATATTTAATCACGATTAATCGCATTAATGTCATAGTTAACTCGCAATTAATCGCACAATTTTAGCTATTCTAAATGTCCCTTAATTTCTTTTTGTCCCATTATTTTTTCTCATTTTAATGCTCTTATCAACGTGGAAAAGTGGATCGGCTTGTTATTGCAACAGTGTGTGTAAAAAAACTACAAAGTTTGCTAGGTCAAAAAAAAAAATACATTTAATATCGCGATAAAAATTGACGCCGTTAATAACGCGTTTAACTGACAGCATTAGTATACAGGCTTTAGGCTTTTATTGTAGGCCCAGTTAAGTATGCAGCTTAAATTTTATAAAAAATGTAGTAAGGGGTCCCTGGTCCGTCCCTCTCTCAGATAAAGGGTCCTTGGCTTATACAACGTTGAAGACATCGGATCTAAAAGTGTTACTGTGTAATTAATGTAACTTTGTTACAGAGACCAGACCTAGGTTTCCCCACATGACAATTATGAACCACAGCCTCAAATGTTGGCCTTGTTGAGCTGCAACTTTTATTTATGGACAAACCGAAACCTACACTGTACATTTACTAACACCTTACAACTTTACTCTCTGCTCTGCTGCCCTGATGTTTAAGCTTTAGTGTGTAACTTATTTTATTTTTTTATAATAATGAGCGTCTGTTCAGCCATTGCCAAATGAGTTGATACAAAGCTAATTAAGACTTTCACCTCCACAAAACTCTGTATTTCTCAGCATGGCTGTGTTTAGAAATTGGTGTCATCCGGTGACTATCTGCAGCTTATGACTTATAACTTAGTAAACAGACATTACACTGCATACAATTATTGTTTATCTTCTTATTTGGACCTTTTCTAGTCTGTAACCAGCTATACCACATCTGCCATTGCATGTCAACGTGTTCATTAACCTACTGCTAGTAAACATTAACTTTTAGCCTACTCAAACAAACGGCCTAAGACTTGTTTATAGTTTAGATTTTTTTTTAAATCACTGATTTAAAAAAGAAATGCTGAACAAATTGAAAGACATTTAAGGAACATTAGATATGAGGCCCCAGTGTTTGTGGTACCAGGAGGTGCAGGCCTAACGGCCAGCATATGACTGGGCGCGAGGCAGCTGTGTGCCAGCCTCCTTCTCTCATTCTATTCTTTCTGTCAATCATATGAAGTGAGCTAAAGAAAAATAGGGGGAATTCAAAAAAACTGAAGTGGGCATTTGGAGTCGCTTTGATCCTGTACCCCCCCTCATTCTGTGTCTCCATCATGCAAACAGCAAGTGATGAAAGGAAAAAAAAAAAAAAAAGTTCTTACATTCCTCTTCCTCGTGTGTGTGTGTGTGTGTGTGTGTGTGTGTGTGTGTGTGTTCCAATGAATAGAGCATTAATTGCATTAGCATTACAGCTGGGTGATTTCCAGTCAAAGAAAAACTGGCATCAACACAGAAGACATTTTTAAAGTCCTGAAGTGTGTTATTATTTTGTGAATTTCAATTGAAAAAATTCTTTGCATAAAAATTGGCATGACAAAAAGAGTCAAAGAAAAAGCTAGCATAAAGAGAGGGCTTTAGCAGAAAGGACAGGAAGATTGCAATGATGAAGTTGGCAAAGTGAAATAATTCACCCTTGAAACTGTTATAACTGAAACTGTTAAGTTCAAATTCAATTTCTCTAAAAAGAAGGAACCAACTACAAATTTCTATTTGTCCATTCAAACATGTCAGACAACAGTGCTGGAGGGTTTTAAGGTGTTTAAATGTACACACTACTCTTAACAGTGGTTAAACAGTGTAGCGCTGTAATGTTTATTTCTATTACCAATTCATTTGCATATTATTTTCTTAATCGACTTATCTTGGCGTCTATGAAATGTTTTTTAAGATCTTTTTGGGCAATTTAGGCCTTTATTTTTTATAGGACAGCTGAAGACATGAAAGGGGAGGGGGAAAATGGCTGCAGGTCGGAGTCAAACCTGCGGCCACTGCATTGAGGAATGAACCTCTATATATATAACCTCTACCAGGTGAGCAACCCAGGCGCCCACAGGGTAATTAAATTTGTGCCCAACAATCCCTACCTACTATATCACTATATGAGCCACATAAGCTGGAAACGGTTGATTGGCCTATTTTTGCTTTAAGTGACTTAAATAATTATCAAAATATCTGTTGATCAGCTAATTAATCAGAGATTGTTTCAGCTCTAAATTAGTGAACTGGAAAATTAATCAAGAACTACATATAGTGCTCATAATAAGATTTTTGCCTTTTTCCCTTTCCTTTATTGTGTTATATCTTTTTTGTGCACCTTAAAAGGTTTACGAAGTGAAAAAGCCCAAAGTCCACCCCAAAGGGACTTACCATCTATACAGAAAACATTGTTCACAAACTGCTCCAAACAGCTCTATTGTAGTTCCGCCTTTACTTCCGCGACAAACGTACGTCACTTTGTAAGACACGTTATAATGCTTGCCTAGCTGCTAGCGTGGCACGCTCTCATGCTCTCCTTTGACTGGCTGGTAGTCCTTACCATGTGCGACTCTCAACAAATATTGAACAGAAGTGAGACGTCTCACTCTGTAGCTAAAACAGAGAGCTCAACACACAGGGTGAAAAGAAGAGCTGCAACAATGTGCAGTAAAACACAAAGTGTTTTTTTTTTAATTAAACCACATAAACCTACGCTGGTACAACCTCTAAATACAATTATGAACCTGAAAAAGAGCACAAGATGGGCACTTCAAAGAATCTTAGAAACATAGCATCATTTGTGATGTAATTTATAACCCAATGCTTTAAAAATTGCTAGCAGAAAGATTTTTAGAGAAGGAAATTCAAAGCCTACTAAAATTATTAATTCACTCATAATTTAATTTGCTTTTGAAATCTTTACTTATTAATAAATATACATATATTCCTATATTAAATAAACCGGTTTTGAAGTTAATACATTTGATAACACTTTACTATGTAAGCCTTTTCTAGAGTTCAGAGCTGAAATTACCCTTAAAACTGTTTTCAATAGCAAAATCCTGATTGTTACATACGGTCTTCTCTCACTACCACACAAGCACATACCCGCCAGTTGTGTGTGCCCCTGATGAATAGAAATTAATCAAAATGCAAAACAGTTTCTAGCATAATTTCTCTTTTAGGTATGCAAATATCTGTATTTATGCAAATATCTATTTTTCTCTTACTCCCTGTGTGTGTGTGTGTGTGTGTGTGTGTGTGTGTGTGTGTGTGTGTGTGTGTGTGTGTGTGTGTGTGTGTGTGTGTGTTTCAATAGTGCAGTGAGAGACCAGTTGAACAGTGAGTAGGTAGAAACTGACATGGGACAACAAGTGACACAGACACACAACATATTCCAGGACCTAAATTACTTTTCATTCTATTCGTCTCATATTCGTTACGTCTTGATGAGTATGAAAGATTAATTTTTTTTTGGTGTTTTTATCTGAAACAGTGGAGAGAACAAGTATTTATTACACTGCTGAATTTGCAGGTTTTCCTACTTACAAAGCACGTAGAGGTCTAATTTTTTTTATCATAGGTGCACCTCAACTGTAAGAGATGGAATCTAAAAGAAAAATCCAGAAAATCACATTGATGGATTTTCAATTAATAATAATAATAATAATAATAATAATAATAATAATAATAATAATAATAATAATAATAATGCTGGAAGATCCAGCCATGACCCATCTTCAATGCTCTTACTGAGGGAAGGAGGTTGTTGGCCAAGATCTCGCAAAACATGGCCCCATCCATCCTCCCCTCAATACAGTGCAGTCGTCCTGTCCCCTTTGCAGAAAAGCATCCCCAAAGAATGTTTTTTCCACCTCCATGCTTCACGGTCGGGATGGTGTTCTTGGGGTCTCATCCTTCTTCTTCCTCCAAACACGGCAAGTGACGTTTAGACCAAAAAGCTCTAGTTTTCTCTCATCAGACCACATGACCTTCTCCCATTCCTCCTCTGGATCAACCAGATGGTCTTTGGCAAACTTCAGACAGGTCTGGACATCTTGGATCTTGCCTGCGCTGCAGGATTTGAATCCATGATGGCGTAGTGTGTTACAAATGGCTTCCTTTGAGACTGTGATCTCAGCTCTCTTCAGGTCATTGACCAGGTCCTGCCATTTAGTTCTGGGCTGATCCCTCACCTTCCTCATGATCAGCAATGCCTCCTAGGTGAGATCTTGCATGGCGCCCCAGACCGAGGGAGATTGATCTTGATTCATCTTGAACTTCTTCCATTTTTTAATAATTGCACCAACAGCTGTTGCCTTCTCACCAAGCTGCTTGCATACTGTCCTGTAGCGAATCCCAGCCTGGTGCAGGTGTACAATTTTATCCCTGATGTCCTTACACAGCTTTATGGTCTCGGACATTCTGGAGAGGTTGGAGTCTGAGTGTGTGGACAAGTGTCTTTTATACAGGTAACGAGTTCAAACAGATGCAGTTAACACAGATAATGAGTGGAGAACAGGAGGGCTTCTTAAAGAAAAACTAACAGGTCTGTGAGAGCCGGAATTCTTATTGGTTGGTAGGTGATCAAATACTTATGTCATATTGCAAATTAATTATTTAAAAAAAAAAAAAAAAATCATACAATGTGATTTTCTGGATTTTTGTTACCTTTTGTTACTAAGTGTACCTATGATTAAAAAAAAGTACAGACCTCTACATGCTTTGTAAGTAGGAAGACCTGCAAAATTGGCAGTGTATCAAATACTTGTTTTCACCACTATACATACAATCAAATTAGCCCTGACAGACTTTTTCCACAACAATATATGCAGGAAATGTTTCAATCTCTTTCCTACTGGCAACAAAGAAAGAAGACAAAGTGTTTGTGTGGACATTTTGTGTTTGTCAGTACTTGATTGAGTTTCTGAAGTGGTCCTCGGCAGGGTTTTTCACAGTGCAGCTGTTGAGCACCCACAGGTCTGCGTCTGTTGGGTCATCTATTCAAAGAAAATATTTGTAGAGAACATAATTACAAGCATGCCTTTATAAAGAAAAACCAACACTTAATCACAAAACACATCTTTAAAACATTAAGATGCTGGATTATAAACTTGTGGTTTTGACCTTGGTCGCATTGCATGGCATCTTTGAACGTCTATTGGCAGTTGATCACAGCTAAAATAAAAAATGAAGTGCATCTGCCTTTTCACTCCATAGTAACCCTATTCATTTTGCGGTCAGCATCACTGTCGGTGTCAAACTGAGTTATAATATTGATCAAGGAAGTAGATTTTTTACCTTAGGAGGGATTTAAATCGTTAACTGAAAATGTCACGGAGAATAAAATTGAAAGTGTTGGTGCACTTTGAAATAGTAAAAGATCCCAAATGAGTATCCTCACTTTTTACTGCGTACCGCTACCTCCTGCGTAGTACGCACCCCTTGAAAAATAAATCTGCGTAAATGAGTCTGCCACATAACCGCTCAACGCTGAGAAAACAGAGCTGAAAATGTGGTTGTTAACATTGATAATTGTACTGGATAAATATATTATTGTAACCATGATGGATGGAATGGCCACTGTGCCATCGCCCGATCCAGTGCGCAGCACACTGCATCCGCCCCAGTGATAACCAAATCCCGAACACCAAGACAGCAGTTATATGCCGGGTGAAGCAGAGACAACATTTGCGTTACTGGCAGAAAAACATTATGACAAGAGGATTGTAAATGAAGTAGAGAGCTCACACAGCAGAGTTTTGCTTTCCGATTCTTGTCTTCTAAGCAAGCTGCTGACTACTTGACACGCGAAAGCGTGTGCACTTCTAACCATTTTCAATTAATCTTATATACCACTTATTAATG
Source organism: Percina caprodes (assembly GCA_013375575.1). NCBI lineage: Eukaryota > Metazoa > Chordata > Actinopteri > Perciformes > Percidae > Percina > Percina caprodes. Next base: position 839,435 of record JABXJD010000256.1, on the reverse strand, counting down.
TCAAAAAAGACAAAAAGTCCTTTCACAACTAATTCACAATGTTATAAGGCATTGCGTTTTTATTGCGTGTACTGTATATAAAACCACTTGTATAGGAACCACTTATTCTTTTAAAATGTGACTACACAATAGTGCCTTCAGGTGTGTTTCCTGATTGTATCACATAGTAAGCAAAACTTAGTCTCATAAAATCAGTAGTACAGCTGTTTGTAGTACAGCACGTCTTGTTAAAGCACTAAAATGTAAGTCACAACATGTGTTAGCTTTGCGTTTGGGCCTTTGTATATTATGAGAATCACTTTTCAGGACAAAAGCAAAAAGGCCATTAAAAAAAAAAAAAAAAAAACAGCGTAATCCTAAAGCTACAAATGAAAAACTATGAAATGTACAGTTTGGGTTAGAGAGCGAGAGAGAGAGCGAGAGAGAGAGAGAGATATATTCAGGTTCAGCTAGTTTGTTTGGGCAACGCACGCACGCACGCACACACAATTAGTGGGAGTGGTCTCAGCTGTGTGGTTGCTGTCTCCTCTCTGTCCCGTGGGAAGCTATCCAGACCAACAATAACAAGCTCTACATCAATTTAACACACAAGACAGATACAAACATCTGCAAAACAATTCAATCTACAGAGTCAGCACAAGTTACCAGTACAGACACAAACTATAAAAGAACTACTGCAAACAGTCAAACCAAAATATGCTGGTAACATGCCTAAGTGTCACAGCTTCTTTTTGCCAAGAGTTTTCTGAATCACATAAAATTTAAAATGAACCTGTTCATATAAGTCTAATAAATGATATTAACAGCGGAATATTATGGATAAATAAACCCACCAATTAATTTTTCATTAGCAGATACACACAAGTACAAAAAAGGTTGATCTAATAAATCTTCAGCAGCACAATTTGAGGTCTGTGAAAGTGTGTGTTGGTGGCTACCACATGCACTCCCAGACTATGCTCTGCCATCACTGGATATTTTAGATATATTTGGGTCAAATGCATTTAGCTCCGATGCCTAATTATTAGACAAAATGTCTCATGAAGCATTACAGGAACGTCATAAAAAAGGAGTTGCCACCACAGAATTACTGCCTGGAAACACTCTTATTCTGCCATAAAAAATCAGTAAGTACAGTTCATACACTGTGGTGTTATATTCCTCTGATAATGGCAGTCACACCCTTAGCTTCTGCTAAGCAACTTTCTCATTTGAAACTTATGAAGCCATAACTGCTATCATGCATATCACAAAAATGTATTATCCTGGCTGTCATCAGCAGCAACTTAGACTTGGCCAAGCAGTGGTAACAATAATCTTGATGATTCAGAATCTAGAAGATGCAGAATTGTGCATTACTAAAAGCCAGTTATAATGTTGAAAAAATAAAGTGCAATTGGAACAATCTGTTGCATAAGACAGCTGGAAATTTAACTCGTAAAAGGGAGGCATTAAACCACACAGACTGTATGTTGACAGCAGATTTAATTTTAGATAACATGATTAATATCACATGATGGGCATCATCATTTTTTTTTCCTGTCCTTCTCTCCATCAATGTGGTAAAGTAGCCTGGGGTAACATTCAATGACTAAGCCTTAAGTGCACATGTATTTTACGAATGAAATTCTTTTTTTTTTTTTTTATTAAATTTGCATAAGTTTTGCATAGGTATGGGGATGCAGCCAATGACAGGGTAAGGATTTGGCTATTCTTGCAAATCATGGCCACCAGGGAAGACGTTGGTACAGAATGTTCACAAACACTGTTGACTAATCTTTTATCTGATGAAGAAAGGGGCCATAGGTGAGACAAGCTTCCTGAGGTGCGTGCGTGCATTTATAGCTGTGAAGGGAGTGACAAGCGGAGGCTGCAGTTTTAAAGAAACAGAATATGTAACATGAAGACCACAAGAGCTGACCCCTAAGAGTGTGTGTGTGTGTTCCAATTTAAATATAAGAAATTCCAGTACTCTCAAACAGTTACACGGAAGAAAAATTACTACTGACACAAATAAATAAATCAAATCTATGAGGTTTACTCCTGTGATAAAAAGGAATTGAGAGCCATTAAGGAGGGTCATCCTAAAACAGAGGAATAAAAGGAGAAGAGTGAGTGTGAATGGAGACAGTTGATAGTCAACAGGATGACCAAGAATGTGAGCTAAAATGAGTATAAGGAGAAACAGAAGCAAATTGACAAAACTAAGTGTGAAATGAGGAAGATGAACAGGGGTACGGGGAGAAAGATAGAGGACACGGTGGGGAAAGGAACTAAGAAGAGAGTAATAGTACATTTTATCTGTATAGCACTTTAAAAAAAAAAAGTACTCAAAGGCACTTTACATGGTAATAAAATAATAACAGAAACAGTAAGTGGGTGAGTGTCATTACTGAGTACCCTGCTCAGATCAGAAACAAAATTATACAAAACATACATTTTATGGACAACACATTTAAGTACACTTGCCAGGTTTGTGTGTGTTCACCTTTGAAATTCTATAAATATTTTCTTTCAGAAACAAAGATGCATTCTGATCTATTTGCCCATTATTTCAGTTTGGTGATCGACCCACAGGTGTAGCACTCCGCAGAGAAACAGAGGAGGCTCAGCTGCCAGGTCAGAAAGCAGGCAAACACACAAACAATAACAGACCGAATGGGAATAAAGTAATTTCCCTGAACTCCCATGCATCCACTGTATGCAGATGTGCCAATTTACAAATGAAAACAAACTGTCAACTGTAAATTACTGTAAATAGACAAACAACTTTTCACATAGATAAGGTTTGCTACTTTTCTAAAAGTAGCTGAATAAAACTAAATTTACTTACTAGCTGCATTTTACCTTTGCACAACATTAAAGATATAGCACAGTGCAACTGCACATAAAAGTGCAGGTTTGCATAATGTCGCAGCACAACAGCACGTCACATGATGTATATCCATTGCACACATGGAACATAGTGCAACATGTCAACAGAATAGCATACATCATGTAACAGTTACAATACAAAGTATCTAAAGTCAATTTGGAGTACTACCCTGGATAAAGGAGTCTTGATGTGTCATTTTTATTGATTCATCATTTTAAAAGCATATCCTCCAACTACGGCCCGGCAGTACGTTTTTAATTTTGGGGGTCTCAAAATCAACAATTTAGAAAAAGTTTGCACTCTTGAGTCCACGCTTACCAAGAAGTTAAATCAGACGTGTACACCCAAGGTAACTAGGACTGCTTTAATAAAAAACTGAGTTTGTCGTCACTTTAGTTTTATGCAAAAGGGTATTTCAGGTATTTTCGTCAAGTTTTAGTCAAAACATTTTAGTCTTTTAAATAAATTATAGACTTCGGATAACCATTTCAGTCAAAAAGTGTTTCACACTTCTCAAATATTGGTTAAATGTTATAATTACCTGACAAAATACACTTTTGTACATTTTTTTTGAATGCCCTTTTGTTAAACGTGTCTGGTTTTATATCGAGCCTCTTCCTTCATACAATCATACACAGTCATGTTAGATAAGCGCCAGGGCTCCTGGGCTCTACAGCACGTGGTTTTGTTACCAGCAGTTGCATACAATTCTCCAGTCGCTCTGCAAGCTGTTTAAGAGCAGCTTCGCCAGCACTCCTTTTCTTGCCTGAGGCCGGGGCTTATCGCTACGCACTGTAGCTGCTTCTGCAGCAGGCAGAACCGGGCTTCCTCCCTCCCCCACCCGGACCACATCACTACCTGGATGTGTGGCGGCTAGATAAAAAAAAAAAAAAAAGGGGACACGCCGAATCTCTAGATGAGCCGTACCCAAGCCTGACTGAACCGCACATAGTCGGGGGAAAATACTGGGAAGCAAGCAATTGGCCTGTTTGGAACAGGCACACACTCCAAATAGGCACTGCACTAGTTCTATCTAATGATGAAAAAACAGAGACAATAATCAGTCAAGAATAATGCATGTTAATTTAGTCTTAGTGTTTTTGGACATTGGTGTAGTCTCTTCATCGTATCGTCTTCGTCGTGTAAAAAAAGGTCGTTGACGAACATATTTAGTCTCGTATGATGAAATTAACCTTTTTTCATTTTTCCCACTCCATAGTAAAATGACAGTGTCCTTAGATGATCCTGTACAACCGTCGAAACACTTAAAAGGATTCTTGTGTGCTGGATACATTTTAAGGTGAAAGTGTTAAAGTCTTTCCAAAAGCAATCAACTCCTCCCATAAAGCATCCATTTGATCTAAAGAAAAAAGACACAACAATCTAAATAATTAAAGACTTGTTTTGATGTGATTGCAATCTAAAATTAAACAGCAATCTTGCTTTCTAGTACTATGGCGCTCCCATTGTGATTTCTCTGTAGACAGATTTGTTTGCTCCCTGCCAAGAGAGTACTTAGCATTTCTAGGTTTCACTGATCCAGCATCCTGCTTGGGTTTTTCAGGCAGTTCAAGGAAGTTTACTGCAGTCAGATCTTGTAAATGTATGTAGGAAAAAGAGCTCTGGAGACTCTGCTTTCCAAGCACCACAAACCTTTCATGCAGGCTCCTTTAATTCTCTCTCATTGATAGATATATCATATATAACCCCACTTTCATTGCCATCACTGAGGCTACAGTAGACTATCATTTTCCATTTCAGACAGACGTACCTTAACAAGTTGCCAAACTGCCTCCGACATTCCTTCGACTGCTATGCATACACCGTGTATATCTGTCCCTAGTGGAGACGAGCAGGAAGAGTTAAGCTATACAGGCATAGTTTACTGTACAGAAAAGCAACAAGACTGAATGGAAATGGTTGTTTGTACATGCTGCAGTGATTGTCAATCAAATTTGGATTACATTTCTCATACTGTTGGGCTCCACTCCATTCTGTCATTTCCCCAGACTACTTAAACTAAAACAAAGTATCTGAGCAATTGAGATGTGCAGATTTTCTAGACCAAAGACACAGACCTATGCAGTCTCTGATTTCCCTCTGGTCTTCAGCCCGGGTAGATGACATATGAGGGCAAAGGCAGAGAACTTTGGGTATGCATATATGTGTGTGTGTGTGTGTGTGTGTGTGTGTGTGTGTGTGTGTGTGTGTGTGTGTGTCTCGAGGAAGACGGCAAGTCCTTGGGGTCAATATGATGCTCCTGGTGCTTCACACAGACCACACCATGACCCACTTTCCACCCCCACCCCCATACACACACACACACACACACACACACACACACACACACACCTCGTTATTTCTGTCTCTTTGCCTCCATCCATACCGCCCCCCATCTCAAAACACATTATCTTTCCTTCTCTACTGCCACCCCCCCACTCCCCATCCTACTCACACACACAAAAACACACAGGACATGCTGACCTTGGGATACAGTGCAGTAGTGGTTTGTAGGGGCAAGCAGGCTGGGGCAAAGGGGTGGCTTTGGGGTGAATGGATACACTTGACTGAGCTAACGAGGCCTGTCTGGCCTTATTGGCTGATTGGCTGACTGAACAGCTGGATGCCAGGCTGACTGGCTTCGACAGGTGGACTGGAAGGCAGGGTGGGGCAGTGATCCACTCACCAGTGTTGTGCATCACAATCAAGTCCTATACTAAGACCTCAAACCTGTTAGGAAAATGAGCTTTTCTAGGACATAACGGACCTAACCAAACTCCTTCCTGCTTTGTCAGACTGACAATGATAAGGATTACTGTCCATCTTAAACAGTTAAAAAGCTAAACAAGTAATTTTAACTGTGGCGATCCACATTAGGGATGGAATTTTTTTGTAACTTTATAATTTAACATCAATTATTGGGAATCAAAATAAAATGTTAGCATTTGTGTTACGAATGTCCATCTTTACAGTAGGCTGCCAATATGTCTCAAATGATAACTGTTATTTAATTAAATAAAAAATGACGGGCAATGTTTTCTCGTTTTATTCAAAATCAATATAAAAAGGAACAGGTAAGCTGGAACATAATTCGGAGAATGTGATTAATCATTATCCTCTCAGCTGGTCACTTTACTTGTCTTGTGTTTTTAAAATCGCATTGGTGCATTTAAAAACAGCCACCAAAAATCACCATGAAAAGAAACTTCAAGTAGGTTCATATATTGTTGTCTCTTCCCTGGAGGAGGGAGAGGAGAGAGAGAGAGAGAGAGAGAGAGAGAGAGAGAGAGAGAGAGAGAGAGAGAGAGAGAGAGAGAGAGAGAGAGAGAGAGACACACACACACACACAGTATATATATTTTTATTTTTTATGATTGCATTTAGTGTGTGTGCCAGAACATTTGTGTAAATGAGTGTCTTCAGTACGTTTGCCTTACCGACGTGGCAAATTGTGAATGGGCCTTAGAGGACTTACGAGTTTCACCTCCAATCACATTTTACAAGTGAGCACTCACACAGGAACACAGTCACATACACACAAACACTATGACATGCATACACAGAGGGGCCTTGGGGTTTTGGCGGTTGGTCTGTCTTTCTTACAGGGTGAGCAACCACTTAGCCGCGGATGATAACGCAATCAACTGTCATTAGAGGGACGCTGGCTGGCTACACACAGGCACATACAGGCGCGCGCACACACACACACACACACACACACACACACACACACACACAGTAAGTTACGGCATTAGTACAATTCAACTGGCTACATTATAAACTCATATCACATAAAGTGAGAAGCACATGAACATAATTAGAGCTGACATAAGTTGATTTATCAGTAGTAGCTTCTTCAGTGTGAGAATTTCCTGATTATTGTAAATCAAGTAGTTGAGATGGAAGTTTTCCCTTTTTCACATTTCAAAAATTAAACTGTCATTTAAAAAAAAATATTCCCAGATTAATAGATGGAGTAGCCCTAAACAAAATTAATGTGAATATCCAATTACAAAAAAACAAAACAGAACAAAGCCAAAATACACAAACCGAAAAACACAAGCACAGCCACATCTTCCATCCTCATCTGCAGTTATTCTTCTGATGCAACTACAGAGCAATACCAATACAGAAATGGAACTGGTTGCCTCAGACACTCAGTACTACTACAGAATTAGTACAGTTATTGTCCCCATTGATGCTCTTCCTGCTGTTCTTTTTGTATTCTTCCTGTTGACATTCAGGTGGGGTTGGGAGAGTCATCAGACCTGATGTTATGCACCTAGGCAGGCAGGGCACAGGATGTTCTTTTTGAAGATTATCCTCTCGTTTTCACTGTATTACTACAAACTCATTTACAATGTTGTCGTAGGTAATGAAAAAAAAAAAAAAGCAGGGGCTCATTACAAACTACAACCTACATAATTAGGAAAGAAAGATTGCAGACAGGCAGCAACAGAAATAAACCAGACCCAGGCTATTTAATCTATCTAGTTCAATGTTTTCTGGGAAAGATTACATTAATGGTTTAAGCAAAGATGCTCGGCTCACAAAAGTTAGGCACAGCAGGGGCCCACCATAGCGCTCACGCCAACAGTTTGACAACATCTTAGAAACATCTGTTCACTTGGGATTTTTCTCTGGTTTTTAACAACTCCATTAGTGTTACTGAGGAAGAGTCAGACTAACAGAAAAAGGAAAAAAAGATGGATAGAGGGCTGTTTATTTTATTCAACATTCATGTTTTATTGTTCTTCAATGAACTATCAAAGTTCTTTTGACAAATAACTCAACATTTTCATTCAGTGTATATGCCTGTCTGCTTATTATAAAACAAAATGTTTATATTTATGTTTGTATAAGATGGAGTTTGTATGAATTACCCATTATTTCCAGTTAATTGTTGTAAATTCCCATTAATTCCTATAATTTCACATCAATTCCATGATATTTCCATTAATTCCCATGAAAGTTTCCAAATTGGATGGAGGGCTGAAAGGAGGGACGGAATCCAGAGAAAGAAGTTGAGAAATGGAGGTGGAGCAGTATTGGAAACACAAAAAGTTTCAAAAGACAGAAGAGATTGAGAAAAGGAGGTAGGGAGTTGGAGGCAGGGGCTAAGTTTGAGGAAAGAATAGGAAAGGAGGAGCATGGAAGAAAATGATGAAAATGCAGAGAAACAGACAGAAAGAGAACAAAACAACAAGGGTGCGCAAAGAAGAGGCTGAGCATTAGAAGAGTAAGTGGGGGTATCTCAGTGAAAAATAGCAGGCAAGCTCAGCTGAAAGTGGAGCAGGAATGATGAATGCTCTGAGACAAGCAAACAGCTAATTTGGGTGGCAGAGGTTTGCTTCTACAGGGCAAGAGGCTGGAGTCAATCGGTCTCTCTTACATCTGATCACAGAGACACAGTGCACCTGGGTCCAGACAAGGGACCCTATTTTAGAATAAAAATAAGGGATACATTTTCTAAACTGGCAATACAAACAGCCAATTACATATCTGCCTACAGTGAGCAACATTAAGGCACTTTCTACCACTGGATCAGTGTTTATGATCTATAATAGAAGTGGTCATCAATATATTGTCAAAAGCAGAGAACGGCAGCAGTTCTGTAAGTAAAGGGGGTAGGACACTGGACACTAGGACATTTTGAGCTATTAAGCTTCAAAGCAATCACTGCTTAAGAAGAAAATAGTGCTTTGTAGAGCACATATGGCTTGTATATGGAAATAATGTACATCAGAGGAAAGTAATAATAAACATCTGGTAGTGGATTCCGTGTGATTTTAAAAGTGCATTAAGTGTGATTTATTGAGGTGCATACAGGCAGGGGATGGAAACCAGGCCTAAATACATTTTTGCCATTACACGTCTCACCTTGCATAGATAGGATGATTTGAAGCCTCAGGTTCATGCAGTAATTGGGGCCAATCACTAGTCTGCAGCTCAGACAGAAAACCATTATGATCATCAGTACAGGCTTGAAAAGATATTTCACACAGCGAGAGAGGGATTATTAAAGTCAAGGGCACAAAAGTCAGTGTGTCTGGGAGAAAGAAGGGGATGGAAGGTTACTGACTGACAGAGTAATATGCCAATGATTTCACTTTTACCACATACCTCGGAGTGAAACATAGCAGACTCTTTCACCTTGTAGATGGAGGCCAGTGTAATTGCCTTCTCATTATTAGCACGAGTTGACTGTCCACATGTGAAGTTAGCATTTAGTCTGGTTAGGGATTGAGGAAGCAGGCCAGTAAAAGACCCACTTTAAGTTTATCGTTCAGCTCTTCTGCTCTAAAAGAAGAATATTTAGTCGGGTTAATGATAAATAGGACTAATGCTGTGACATAAAATATTTTCTTTTCCTAAATGGCATTTTTTAGTAAAATGTTCTGCACTTTTACAAACACACCAGTAACTGGTTTGAAACTGGTCTGTTTCTGTGTTATATACGAATTTACTACGGCAAAAACAAAACTTTGTCAAGTTGTTTACCAGCTTCAATCTATTTTTGTTCAAACAAGAATGTGATGGTAGTGTTGTCATGTTCATTAATTATTTAGCTGAAGGTAGGTATTAGGAAATGTCCTTGAGGATAACAAAATCCGTGATTACCGTCCTCCCTTGGACATCATTAGAAACTTAATTATGTGAAAACATATGTGTTTTGCCTATATAATAACCCTTTACTGAGCTAACAAACCAAATATCCAAGTGAAAGTGTTATTTTGCAAACCTCATTCTCTCACTGCAAGTGTGTGTGTGTGTGTGTGTGTGTGTGTGTGTGTGTGTGTGTATCTCTTTCGGTGCCTCAACGCCAACTGTTAAACTCATGCACACCATGGTAACCACAGTCAGTTCCCCATTTCACAACAGTAACAGACAAGGCAAATATTGACCCACTATTTCTTTGACATTACAAATGTGATTATATATGCTGTTTGCCTTAGGGGGTGGCAGTTTTTTTTCAATGAGGTATGCACCCCTCTGTGCGTGAGTGAGTGTGTTTACATGTTACATTTTAAGTTAAAAATAGGCTATGGGAAGAACATGCATCAATTTGCTGTGTCCACAAAAGAATGTGTTGGTAGACTGTGGGGCATCCCGTGTGTGTGTGTGTGTGTGTGTGTATTCCATTTCTCCCTCATGCCACCTGAAAGACAGATAATGAAAGGTAGGAACCACCTGTATGTAAAAGATCACCTGTCCTGGGAACAAATAACACCAATGAAAGTGAACTGATGGCAGATGGAGCTTTACTTTAATAAAAGTGTTTGCGGTAGCTGAGACGACCTGTGGTCTGTGATCATTAAAAAAATAAAAAATACGATACCCAAGCAACACTAAACTTTTTTGGCAATGCTACTCACTCAGGTAAACTGTACAAAAGGTTCTCACGCTTAGATATAATAGGATACACACAATAATCTTCAACAATGCTGTTCTGTCTGCTTAATTGTCATATACACATCACTTAAAATATCACTTCGCCATTAACTGTTTGTGAAAGATTTGTATTGATAAAAATAAATCACGAACCACAGTGGAACCCACATAAGCTCCCCAACTAATTTAGATGAAGTGATTCACGCTCTGGAGTTAACTGTTACTAGTAATGTTTGGATCACATCAGCTGTGCCTTCGAATCTGTGCTCTTAATAGCTGTTACACGTGAATTTCGCAGACATACAGGAGCTAATTATGTCAATGGAAAATTAGTTTTTCCAGATATCTTCGTTACAAGACTGAACTGGCAAAGCGGTTTTGTGTTTGTGTCGTATTTATTAAGAAAATCCGACAATCTCTACAAAGAGTGAACGTGTGAAATGCCCCACAATATGAATACAGTTTGATTATAACATTTATTATGTGTTGACTTCAGTGATGCTTACAAACTTTGGCCAATAAGGACTTATATCACAACTTTTCATGTAATATTGCTAAAATAAATTTTGTAAGCTGGAGGTGTTTGAAGGTTTCTGCTTAAACTTTTGTAAAGTGTAGTTAGGTTCAGATATTCCCTTAATGACTTAAAAACCTGTTATATTTAATGCTTGCCATCTTTAATATTGCCAGGCATAATGTAGAGTTCAGTCCTTGGTCTGCAATTGAAACTGCAGGTCCCTGATGAAACCGACAATTTTTTAAAAGTATGTAAAACCTATAGACAATACTTATAACTTATTCTTACCACTATCTCAGTTGCTGTGCAGAACTCTTGGTTTGTCAATGTGAAAAGGCTACATACTGTGTGTGTGTGTGTGTGTATTTTATTCAACATTCATGTTTTATTGTTCTTCAATGAAATATCAAAGTTCTTCTGACAAATAACTCAACATTTGCATTCAGTGTATATGCCTGTCTGTTTATTACAAAACAAAATGTTTGTTTGTTTAAGATGGAGTCCTCATAAATTCCCATTAACTCCCATAATTTCACATCAATTCCCATCATATTTCCATTAATTCCCATGAAAGTTTCCAAATTGGAATGTTTCCAAAATTCCCCAGCTTAGCTTTCCATGGAAAGTCACCGAAATTTAGTTTGCGCCCCGTTGCAACCCTACACGTGAGCACAAGTAGAGAGACGTAAGGAGAGAAGCAGAGCGTTAAAAAGTGGTGACAGCGAGCAAGAAGAGTGTTTCCCCCACACAGCCGCTCCTACACTGCTCACCGGTCACTTGCCTTGCTTGTTTAACAACTCACACACTGATGTCACTCAATCAACGCACCTGCAATTCTCGTTTTCACACCACACAAGGGTTCATTTAGTAAAATATGAAAGTTATTTTTTAAAAAGTACTGCACATTTTTTGTTTTATGTATTTCTTTCTTCTTATGCTCATTTAACTTTGAATGTACCACCCAAGTAGACTCATGGTACCATTATATCCCAATCACAGTATTGTAAATGGCAATCGCAATATGACGTTTTCTCCAAATCGTGCAGCCCTAGTTTTACTGTATAATATCCACTAGTCCCAAGCATTGACTGACAGGACGTTGGGATTGAGGGCTTTTCTGGATATCAATTAGTTTATCCACATTAGTTAGCCTGAGTAAACATTGGAATTATATAGAGATACTGTTGGTCAGATTATTATTGTAAAGGTTTTAAAGAAGATATTGATATTAGAAGACTGATTTCCTCAACGCCTTAAAATTGCCTTTCACAGGTACCTAGTTTATCAAGCAAATGTTGTGATAATACAATGATCTTAGAAAGCGGTAGAAGATCTGTTAATCTCTCTCTGCAAACATATTAATGTAAAGGGGAGCATGTCTAAAAAAAAGGGGCTTATGCTTCTTTTAAATCCCCTCACTGTGGACACCCTGATCATTAACACTGTGAGCAGTTTGTTTATGAACAGAAATAAAAATGAGACCAGTTGAGAGCACCAACCTACATGTTTGACAGGATGATAAGTATGGAACTCCCAGATGTACTGCATGTGCTAATGAGATAGTGTTTCCCACAGGTTGACAATTTACTTGTGGTGGTGGGTGGCACAGGAGGTGACGGCGCAGTGTGTTATGGCTGGGTTCAGTAATAAACAAGTAAAACTGAAAACATTAAATGCAACATTAACAGATAATATAGCAAGAAATGACTATTTAAATAAACTAGAAAAGATACAGATGAAGTGTAGCTTATGTTCTTTGTCAATTAAATGGTTTGTCGGTCATCAATTTTATGGTTCAGCAGATAAAATACCTGATTACCCAAAGCCAAATGTGAGTATTAGCAACTGTAAAACCATATTATGATCCATACAGAAAGTTAGCTTGAATGTTATTATAAATTAAAAAAGCTCCAAGTTAAATCATATTAATGTTACACTAAGGATACCCAAAGTTAATTATTGTTCATCTGCCATTCAAAAAAGAAAACTCAACTGCAGTTGTAGTTTAAAACTTTTACAGCAACTTAATGAAATGTTTTCAGAATCAGCTTTATTGCCAGGTATGAGGACACATACTAGGAATTTTTCTTTGGAGCATCGTTGCTCACACTGTGCTTACACAAAAAACAACCAAAACAAAAATATACACACACACACACCAATATATACAAACTCTAAACAGAATAATAATTTTATTTGGGCTTGAGTCTATAAATACAGTTAATGGGTACGGCATAGAGACGAAGGAAGGAAACAGGCTTGGTTAACGATTAGCTTCGGTTAGCGCCAGTTAACTTTATTATAAAGTTCAGCTCGGGAGGATGAACAACCAGACTCTGATAAATGACGCTCAGGGCGCTTTCACAGAGGTGTGTGCGCGATGGTTTTATGGTTTGACAGTACAGTTAATCCAACTGGAAGCCACAACGCTACATGCAGCGTGCTACTACCAGCCTGACGTGAATCGTCAGTGTGCGCTATTAAAATATATTGTTGATTGGATAAACAAAATGTAATCTGGATTATAGTTACCTGGCCGGGTCTCAATCTACCTGGGCGGGGCGCCCAAGTAGAACCTAATGCTTTTAGCTTCTATGATCCATTAGGTCTGTAAAGTTCTCAATATAGAAGTTGCTTTCCCTAAAATAAAGAACCTACAAAACAAACAAAGCCTTTGATGAATACTTCCATAGACATAAACACACAGATTGTTGTATTGTCTCCACGCAAAAGCATTTTATATTAAGAGGAAGTTGCCTCAGCTTGGTATTGCAGCTAATAACCCTTTCGCATATTTACGCTCCACATGTTAAGCGTCCTAATTTGATTAATAGTAATAATTAGAGCTTCCTCTGCTTCTTTTTTTTTTTATTTCTGGGTGGAATTGAAACAATTTAGGTCATCTGGCCCCTTATTCCCAGATCTAAGCTGTGGGACATGCAAATCAGATGCAAATGCAACAGAGAAGTGAAAACTAGTTATGGGCCCGAGTAATAAATACTGAATTTAGCCTCTTGGCATTCCAAAAACAGCCAGTTGGGGTTCATATGCAAATGGTATGCAAATAGCCCGGACACAGAGAGCTTTTCTGATACTGAGAACATGGGGGGGGGGTTCCTGGTGGCTTAGCAGGCAGAGGCACATAACATGTCATTATGATGTTGCGAGTTTGAAGCCAGTTCATGTTGCCATCCCTAGACAACTATCACCTAGAAGAGGGGGTACAGAGGATAGACGAGAGGAACGGAAAACAGGAAAAAATTTGTTGAAGACATTAGATGAAAGGAGCAAGACGAGAGGGTAAGACAAGGAGAATGGGAGGCATGGCATGTAATTTCAAAAGTAAACCCCAGACACTGCTGGCTGCTGATTAGAGGATCAGTGTGAAGACGAAGGCAGGGGGAGAAAGACAAAGACTTAAGATATACAATTTGATTGTGGGAAGGAGGCAAGTCAAATAAAAAGAGAGAAAGGTTGAACATGAGATCAAAAAGACAAAGATACCAACGAGAAAAAAAGAAAGGAGCTGACGAAGTAAAAACCAGGAAAGTTGAAAATTAATCAGAAAGATTCAACATGAAAGACAAACAGTATTTGACAGTCTTTGAAAGTGTTAGGAGCAAATGTAGAAAAACAAGATATTGGTATGAGGAGGAAAGCTAGATAAACACAAACATTTTGCTGATCTAGCTTGTTCCTAAAAAGAGGGGGGAAAGGCTAGATATAGAAAAGAAATCTGGAGGAAACACATTGTGCACCCACTGTTAGTGGACCACCATGTTCAATTGGCAACTTCTCCTCAAATTATACGCACGCACGCACACACACACACACACACACACACGTCTCCACCTGCAGTTTCACCACATTAGAAATAATTATATCATAAACATCTTGTAAAATCCATCTTAATCTTGAATAAAAATTTGTTTTTAATATTTAATCGCCGTTGTCTCACCGTCATATTGTCAGCTACGGAGCGCAAGAGGAGGAGATGGCCCGACTACATGGAATACAGCATAGCATCAAATACCCTAACATTAGATAACGGCAGAACACAGTGTAAATAACTGAATATCTTTCTTTAATACTGCGCATGTATCATCAAATGGCAAAGTCTGGAAATACAGCCGTTAAGCTCTCGTGCAATCGTTACACTTAATTATCAATCCGAATTTTAAAACTGTTTGTGACAAAAGTTGCCTGAAGAAAAGTGTGTTAGACTTTCGTCTTCCAATTGTATCTTGGGGTGAGGGATACCACTAGTTGACGCTGTGATTTTGGCAAGGTGTTAACAATCACAAATTGTTGTAAACATAAATTCTGTGATGGTGACCGTGTGGAATGCTGCATGATGGCACTGCTGGAGGAATACGCCAATGGAAGAATCAGGAGAAAAAGAGACTTACAACTAACGAATTTAAATTCCCAAGTCAAGTCCAAGAGCTCTTGGATCTATGGACTGAATTGGGTCCAGTGGAGAGGGACACGTGCCAGAACAGTACCATCCCAGTCCAAATCCAGGTCCAAAATACTGGCTATTTCCAGAGGGTAATGGCAGACAGCTTTTAAAGAGTTTATAGAAATAGCATATATAATCTTCAACTTTATCAATAAGGTTTGTTTGGATAGAATATATAGTTCTGTTAAATCTTATCCTATAGGTCTGGTATATCGAAGCTGTCCCCGAGTGCCGTAATGCCTGCCGTTTTGGATGGTATTATTAATATAGGTAATCTAATGGCGTTTTTCCACTGATGGTAACAGCTCAACTCGCCTCGCCTCTACTCGACGCACTCTGCGTCCGTTTTCCATTGCTGATTGAGTAACGCCTCAGCGTGGCTGGTTACCATAGCTACGCAGCCGGTAACTGCCATGATGTAATTTTCAACACGACTCACAACAGCACGTTGGAGGTGTTTGTTTTGATTCTCGGCCAGAAGAAAATTTGTTTCAAAAGAAGCTGCAGGAAGCAACAAAAATCACTGCTGGAAAAAAACAGGAGTTTGGGAATTCCAACAGAGTTCAGACGTCGACGTGACTATTGTTTGTCGACACAAAAGGGTAAGTTAAGTTTTCTGGTAACGTTCGCTAACATTTGCATGTGTTCAGGGTCACAGTCAGTATTTACTTTACGCTATATAAAGTACATGAACTTCAGCAACCATGATCACACATCAAAATATGTGTGCTGTGTACTGTGTGTGTTTCAGATCCTTCACGCTTTGCAAAATAGCCACCGCAGACCGTCTGTTTGGGCGTTCGATGTACAACTGGTGAAATCTCTGGTTCTGACCTGCCGTGCTTTGTAAAATGTTTGAGAGTCACGGAGAGACTTATGACGATGACTGGGATGCATCTGGGACAGCAGAGCCGGGGGGGACACTGTCACAGGGTGCAGAGGAAGAAGACCGGGATGTACGGGAGGGTTTGATGCGCTACTTGAATAGCTAAATAAAATCTTTTCTTTGATATATTGTCTTGTTTTTTGTTTTGTTTTTTAAGTAACAGTGTGCAATATTGGAAACGACATGCAAAATAATAGCCCTTAATATTGAATAGTGAGAATAGAAAAGTGAGAATAGTGCAGAGAGTAGATAATCTGTCGGTGTCTGGCTAGATTTGTTTGTTAAATGGCGCGGTTGTTCCGGACACACACTTGTTTGCTAAAAATGCAGTCATAAGTGACGGTCCTCCGACCAACCAGTAGTCTGCAGGTTTCCACGTCACCTTTTGGTATCACCTCAGCTCGCTTGGAACCTCGACTGAGGTAGTACTAAAAAAAAAGTACCTGGTAGCAGGTCCCAGGGACTTTTTTTCGTAATAGAAAACCAAAAAAGGCGAGTAGAGTCGAGGCGAGGCGAGTAGATACCACGCAGTGGAAAAATGCCATAAAGATCAGGTTTCCCTACACTGTGCGAGAACAGTCCAAAATAATACTTAAATTTGCAGAAATGTCCGAGCGTCCGTGAAGTTACTTGCTTTTTCCCCCCACCAGTCATCATGATTCAGCTTAATGACAGAACAACTGCCAGAGTCATTAACATACTTATCAGCACTCATGAGGTGCTTTGCATTGACAATTTATGGTAAAAAAAAAAAATATGGGCGTGTACAGGGCGGGATAAGAGGCTGATTCACGTACGCACACTTGTGGGTAATCTGTGATTTATAAAGGGAACATTGCTTACAGATGTGTGTACGCACAGTTTTATAAATGAGACCCCTGATCTCTTTACCTGCAATGCCACCACTTTCAAAATTAACACTGCAAAGCTCTTAATCACAGCCTCTAACCTGCAACACATACACACACATACACAGGCTTGTTGATGATGTGCTTAGTACTGAGCAGTGAAAGGAATGTGGATGTTGGCATGCAGACTGGTGAATACAGACACTGTTCTGCTGAAAGTATTCTGACCAAAACATTTTAAATTCATGTACAAATTGCTAGTCTAGCTTACAGCCTTTGAATACATTTACATACACACCAATCAATTAGGGTGGTCTGTTTTTGAGCTTTTGCATTTTAAACATATTGAATTTTGTTTACCAAAACACCACGTATCTCTTGTGATTGTGAGAATCATGAATGCAACACCTGTTAAGAAATGATATATTCAGAGACATTGAGGTATAAGGATATAGCAATGTGCAGTGGTCTTAGGACCATAATGTTAAAAAAAAAAACTAAATACCAAATTAATATGCCTACCTAACAGCAGACACACACTGCACGCAGACGTTATTTTCATTTTGGTGCCCTAGATATCCAGTCTATCCGACCACACAAGTTATGGCATTGGTTTCACCAATGTGTCATGCCAAGTAGGTAATCACATTCAGGAAGGCCACAGTACATCCAGATACTTCACAAAATAAAACAAATTTAAAAATAAAACACCTATGTATATAGTGATTTTGGCCGTCTTGATTTCTCAGCTGTTTCTAGAGCAAGATGCGCAATTAGGCACACGGAGAGAGAGAGCGACAGACAGGCAGACAGAGAGAGACACACACACACACACACAAAGGCTGTAACGATGTGTAAAATAAAACCGAAATCAAGAAGTGAGAAGGCAGAATCGCGACACACCCCTTCCAACTCCCAGAGTTATCCTTCCCTTCCAGATCCAATGCTGCCGCATTTTTAAATTACTTATAGTATTAGTCTTTTTGGTGCCTTATTACGGTTTTGTCTGGCAAATTTTAGCTAACTATAAAGTCGGCTAATAGTGAAAGGGGGGGGGACCGGTCACGCTAACAGAGGCGTAACGTTACGAATGGCCGCTGCTCTGACTATGGTTCAGTAAACTGCCATTAGCGTCCTTTGGACCGGAGTTAAGTGCTGACCAGGCTGGCTGCTAGCTGGCTGGGGGCTGACTGTGGATGTCTCCCCGGGCCGTAGCTGTAAGGATAGTGAATGGCTGCTAGCTGGCTGGGGGCTGACTGTGGATGTCTCTCCGGGCCGTAGCTGTAAGGATAGTGAATGGCTGCTAGCTGGCTGGGGGCTGACTGTGGATGTCTCCCCGGGCCGTAGCTGTAAGGATAGTGAATGGCTGCTAGCTGGCTGGGGGCTGACTGTGGATGTCTCCCGGGCCGTAGCTGTAAGGATAGTGAATGGCTGCTAGCTGGCTGGGGGCTGACTGTGGATGTCTCTCCGGGCCGTAGCTGTAAGGATAGTGAATGGCTGCTAGCTGGCTGCTGCTGGGGGCTGACTGTGGATGTCTCTCCGGGCCGTAGCTGTAAGGATAGTGAATGGCTGCTAGCTGGCTGGGGGCTGACTGTGGATGTCTCTCCGGGCCGTAGCTGTAAGGATAGTGAATGGCTGCTATCTGGCTGGGGGCTGACTGTGGATTGGTCTGCGGACCGAGCTGTTGTCAGCTCTCATCCCAAACTGAAGCCTCGCAGCGCCGGGAGACTGAGGCAGAAGGCAGGGGTGTGCTAGCTAGCTAAATTACCATTAGATTAGTCGTCTATCTATACAGTTAACGTTACTGGTGAATTCATGGGTGAGCCCAGAGTTGTTAACTGTGATCAAAATAATCATACTAAATATAACTGATCGTGTTGAATGGTGTCATAATCTTATTTTACCCACCAAGATTTACATAACTTAGCATTAGCTACTTGTCAACCAGCACCTTTACTGTAGGCACCAAAGCACTTTTGCTCTTCGGTCCCCCTACAGATTAGGAGCGGAATTGTCCATTGCTGTTACCATTATTCTTATGTCTCATTCCTCAACGAGTTAATGAACCACTGAAACAATTTTGAAAGCATTTTAAGGTACAAAAGAATCTTTGGTGTTGGATCATCAATATTAAAGTCAATCAACGCCAGACACTGTGTAGAGTGGAGAGGAACAGGATCGCTTTGTGACCGATGCAGAGAAATGCGCAAATGGTAGGAACAGCCAGGCGCACGATCAGGCACAAATCTACACTCTGCGGCTATTTGCAGTGCTTCAGCGTGTGGTGTGTTTCCTGCTTAAGACTAAAAATTAATTTTACTTTTTAGTTGCCGGATTTTAACAGTTATACCAAAATAATGTTATCTATACCTTCTCACTTCTCTCACTCTCCTATGTGTAATATAGTACATATTATTTCCAAACAGCGAAACCTTATTAAAAAAATATTTTCGATCTTGCCATTTCAAAGCCTGCTTTTTTTTAAACAAACTTATTAAAATCTGGTTAAGGACAAATTACAACATGAATCGTAATGGCTAATTCTTTGTAACGAATTTGTTCAATAGAACAAAGCCGTCTATGGCATTTGTGTGTGTGTGTGTGTGTGTGTGTGTGTGTGTGTGTGTGAGAGTCTGTTTGTGCTTGTGTACGTGTGTGCTTGCATGTCTGCCTCCATGCATCTGTGCATGAATATATTAGCTAGGTGGGGCGGACATGAAGCCAAATCCCAGAGAATTTTCCTCTTAATAAATTATAACAAAATGGAACAATTTATGGTGTTTTCCATCGTAAATAATTGAGGTTTTTGTTCATAGTCAGTGTTAATAATGGGTCCGCTCTTCCGATAAAAAACTGGAAATATGACAAAGGGAAGGAAGATCTGCAGCACAAATAACGAGTCTAAAAAAGTGGCGAGGAAAATGACAGCAGGGGTGTGGGGTTACACACACACACACAAATTCCATTGAAAACAGATGGCATCAGAATTATCTGATGTCCTGTCACTGTCTTTTTATATGTTAATCCAGCTCCTACACACATCCAAGTCTCTTTAATCAGATACCAGGTCAGAGAAGCTAAATCAAGTTGAGACAATCATGCTGCTAGCATATTACAATACACTGAGAGAATAGTCAGACAGCAATGTATCAGTGCACTTAATGCCATGAGTTAATATACCAACCAAGGGTGATGTTGCTTTCAGGGTTTGAAGACAATTGTAAAAGTGTTTCTGCAACAGCTCAATTTTAGCCAAATTACAAACTTTCTTTGCATAGAATCCACTTATCAATATGAGACAGCCGTCCCTCAAACAGCATTATCACAGCGGGAGGCCTGGTGTTTTGTTCTACTTAACTCATTTGCTGAGTTTAGCTAAAATTGATGCTTACAACTGATTATAAATCATGTGCTTTACAATAACTTTGGTGATTAATTATATCTATCTATCTATCTTTTATCTCTGTGAAGTCACCCATACTTTTTTTTAAAAGAGCCAAAATGAAGCTTAAAGTTGTTTGCTTCTGGTGGCTCCAGCTGTGCCTGACGTCACATCAAGAGGTAGACCGTGGATGGAGCTGAGGCAAGTAAATGATTATGTCACAAAAGAATTCACCCCTCATACAGTTGTCATGAATGGGGAACTTATCTATAGAGACCAAAACCATGGGGTGTTTCCCAAGGAAAGTAAATAAATATTACATTATTTCATTTATAATCTCCAAAGCATGACTGATATGTGACCAAAAACCAAAGAAATATAGGCTTGTCATAACAGTACAGGTCAACCATTGATCAACTATCAACCACAGTCGCACGATGACAAGAGTAGACACATTCAACACACACACACACACACACACACACACACACACACACACACACACACACACACACACACACACACACACACACACACACACACACACACACACACACACACACACACACACACACACACACACACACACACACACACACACACACACACACACACACACACACAGATCAGATATCAAAAGGCAGTGTCTGTCTGGAAGATTAGAAGAGCCATCTGTCTGCCATGTGGAAAGCCTCGGATTATCAATACACTTCACACACTTCTGTACATGCATGTATCTGTGCGCTTGTGTTTGATCCAGCTACTGAGTATGGGATGCAAATTAGAGAGAAAGAAACAGAAGCACGGAATAAATAATTAAAAGTAACAATACAAAAATAAAATTAACTTTCGGTAGTTTATTTTGGACTTAAATCCACACAGCCTGGCACCATTCCTGGGAGCTTGGTCCAAGTAATGTAAAGAAATACACCGACTCATTTTAGAGAGCAAACACTTCCAAAAGCATTCATTTACAACACAGACAGCCTGGAAATGACTAGTGGCCACACTTAATGCTTTATCAATACATAGCTATTGATCTCTTTCCTGGCTAAACTTTAACTGTATTTACTCTGTTAGGTTTCCCGTGTATAGATCTATACTGCTAATATAACCTGAAAAGGAGAGCAAGGTTGAATAAGAGCAAGAGAAAGAAGCACAAAACGACGGAGTGAGAAAATGTGAGTGAATGAAAAAAGGTCGTTGACTAGCCTTCACTAACCCGTATATTATCACACACAATTACTTCTATACATTCACAATTTCTCTCTGGTCAAGAAAGGCCCTGCCGATGCTTCCAGTCAAGTTATCTTTTCTGCTTTGTGATCAAAGTTACTTTGTCCGATGAGGATTCAAATTAAACCCACTTCTCAAATCATCTGCGGCTTTTAAATCCACTTTAATATCTGTGCTCTCACATGGAAATCTAGCACATAGCTGATTAATTAATATGTATGAAGGCAAGATCAGACAGAGACACATTTAGAATTGATTTATTACAAAAGGACTGAGGTGCACACACAACCAAGCATGCTCACACACGCGCTGTCCTGTATTAATATACTGAATTCTTTAACCTAAGTATTCTTAGGTGGTCCTCACAAAACTCATGATTTCATAAAACACACGTGGCTGGGTTAGCTTAGCTGGTAGAGCAAGCACACATAGTATACTTAGAGGTTTATGCCTTGACGCAGGGTTCGAGACCGTCCTATGACAATTTCCTGCATGTCTTCCCCAGTGCATGTCTTTGTCTAGCCAGTGCTTTCATTCATCAGCAGGTGGCCTCATATGAACGAACACACACACACAGGTCACCCTTGCTTTCCATTTCAGCGTGTGGTCAGCAAGTAATGGCACTGATGGCTGAACATTGGACACTCAGCAGGGGTCATCTTCCAAAACAACACAAAAAGGGCCATAGGGAAGAGAGGGAGGGAGAAAAAACCTCAAAGGGGGCCTTGAAAAGTCATTCAAACAGTCAGCCCAACTCTCCACTCTCTTTGCTTTTTATCCATATGTCACACACACACACACACACACACACACACACACTTTCTCCTCCCACACCAACAGCCTGGCAAGCCACGTTAATTAATAATGTCTTTCAAGCTTTCATTTCCTCTTCATGAGGAAAATTACATTTGTTGTCCTTGTTGAGTCAAGATGACAGGGCAAACAAAGGACAAATTAGAAGTGAGAAAGAATAAAAAGTCTCTTTAGGCTTGTAAAAGAAACAGACAAGCTAATGATTCAAAAACAGAGCAAGCAAAAATTAGTTATCAAATGTCAAAGAATACAGATCATCTTGCTTTGGTCTTTTTTAGCTGTACTGTCAAGGAATCCGACGTAGTATTATACTCAGTACGTTTACATGCACACCAATATTCCACTATTAGTTTGAATATGACAATATTCCAAATTTGATACAGGTCAAGTAAACAGCATATTCCGAAAAAGGCCTTTTTCGGAATATAGCATTTTCCGATAAAGATATGTGGGACATTCCGGTATTATTCAGGCTTTAGGGGCATTGTTTCAACATGTATACAGAGAATTCGGAAGATTCGTTTCAATCGGGGTTTTCACTGCAGGCTTATGGTCAGCTCTGTGAGTTTCTATGGTTTCTGTACACAAACCAACCAGCCAACAGTTTGCAAAGCTGAAGACCCGATAAGGAGGAACACAGCTACTTTCAACAATATCAAAGACTTATATCAAAGACTTACATCAACAGGTTATTGGATATGCGCACACATCGGTACGCCAACCTTCTCAAGTAGCTGGTTGAAGGAATGAAAGAAGGATGCTGTGTTCGCATGGTCCAACAAGTCCACCACCACTGGTAAACTCTGAAAACGGGAATATTAGTGGAATACTCAATTTCATTAGCCTCAAAGCTTAGTCAGGAATATCCTCCTTTCGAAATTCTATTATGTGCATGTGAATGTAGTTACTGTTTGTCCTCCAAGAGAGGAAAGCTAAGTGAGTCCCTGACATCACTCAACTGAAAAAATTAAGACATGTAATTGGATTAAAACATTTTAAAAATTAGGACAGTTTGTAGTGTGAAGTTATGTGACTAAAACTCAATTTGACCTGAAGCCCCTAATTAACTTGATGTTTGCTCTGTCTTATATACGTCAGTCACAGAATTGTTCAAGCAACTTCATAGGTCAAAGTTGAAGGGGTGATCAAATGTTTCACAGTAAATTGAGTCACCAATTGACATTACCATACCATGATGTTGCATACCTAACCAAAAAAAGCGTATAAAGATTAGTGTTGGGTTTTTTTTGTTTTTTTTCTTAATGTCAACAAATCCCATTAAAAGACCAAAGCCAACAATGCATTATTCTGTCTTTAATACTTTGTCTTTATCTGTCTATGGGAGCCAAGGCCCTTTTCTTCTTACAAAAGAGGAAAATCTTTAAAAAGTCCTGAGAGGTCTAATCAAGCGACATGATTAAAAACCCCTGTGTAGATGTACTACGGGTTTCTAGAGGCTTTAAAAAAGATCTAATCAAAAATATATAATTTTACTATTTAGCAAATATTACTGAAACAGGCGTAAATAGTGTATTTGTTAGGGACTAATTTAAGCCTCAATGTGTGCTTACACGTATTCAAATCAGCAAGATGGTGTATATGGGATTGAATAGGTTAGTGCCAGTGGGACACATCCAATTTTATTAACAAAATGTCTCAACTTTTAGGCATCACAGTTTCCCAAGAAAACATCTGTATTCATATTAATAGATAGATACTTACATACTGGGAGGTCCCAACACACCCACAGGCATGTCGCGTTACCCGCTGAGCAGCTCAAGTTGAGACGCTGGGAGTTAAATGCCTTGGTAAATGGCACCTAATGCAACATGTTGAAGGGGATGTAAAACATGACTACATCTCCAACATAGTTTGAGCATGTTGGTCTGAGATTTCAACTGTCAATATGTAGACCACTGGCGTTTATGTTTTGCCATCAGGCCACCTCTGCTGCCAGAAAGCGTCACCTCCCTGCTCAAAGCAAAACCTGGCTTCACCCCTCATCCCTTTCCCTGAGAACCAACTATCTTCCTTGTTTCTTGGTCCCTGTCCTCTTCAATCTCCTCCATCCCCCCAGCCTTTCCCTTGGCTCTTGCCTTATCCTATTACTCACATCCCCTCTATGATATTCCCATTATATCCCTTCAGGGTATTCCCAATCCCTGTGGAATGCAGGCGGTATTCCTAGGATAACAGGGAGTTGATGAGATGGCTGGCTTCTGCTGGGAATACGGAATATGCTTATATTCCCTCTTGAGGGAAGCAGCACCAGCCTTTGGAGAATCAATTTGTTCTGTTTTTTTTTTGGGTTATTTCTTAAAGAAACATGGAGTGGTCTCTCTTTAAGTCAACTGGAATTCTCTTTCCTTGCTCTTAAAACTCACATCTGGGAAGTGCGACTAGCAATAAGGGAGATCTTGCTATCCTTGGACAGATGAGTGCAAGGGAAGAATAATCCTCGTTTCCCTTCTGCAGTCCCTTACTAGCACTAGTGGGCATCTGGTGTTAAGCATTATGAGACAGGTCATGCTGTTTTAACTTAATTTTTAAACTATTTTTTTCAAGGGAGATACCGATTAAAAAACCGATTTGCAACAGATACAGGTAACAGGTACTAAACCACAGACTGGGAATCTCTACTAACAGACAAACAGAGAGACGGCTGACTCTAAACGAGTCCAACGCAGGTTGAATACACAAAGGCAGGCCCACCTGACATACAGTACTTCTGGTGTATGAAATGTCTGTCTCCTAACTATACAGCTTTTTTATAAACTATGGTAATCTGGTCAAAACGTTACCAGCTGAAACACTGGGCGTTTTGCAACTACAGCGTAGACGAGTGTAATGTTCATTGAAACTTCAGTTATTTCTGCTTAATTATGTTCAGAACACATTGCTCGTTCACTTTCAGACCTTAGTTTCAACATTAACCATTTACTCATTTACCAGTGTTTCCCATACGTAGGTTTTACTTGGTTGCAAAAAAGAACAATGATCAATTCAACAAAATAAACAAGAATTAACTTTAGAGAGCCCTAGTCTTATGATTTAACAGGAGTTAGGAGGGGAAATGGTTGAGATTAATATTAAATATGTAACTTTCGATATGGATCATAGTACAGTATTACAGAATTTTATCTACTGAACTGTTAACATTTGGCACAAAAATTTTTTTTAGTATTTAAGCTAAACACTGAAAGCAGCATTAGGTAGGCTACATTTTAATATATGTTTATTTATCACAAGTTATTCAATTATTGCGATATTCAACAACGTTACGGCATCATTGCATATTTTCCTCATATCGTGGAGCCTTAATAACTACCCTGAAATTGTGTCAGATGCTGCATAGTGTCACATTATTTTCATCTGTATCATCTTTTATTGTAATTTGTATGTAAATAATTATTTTTCTAAATGATCCGATAATGTTATGTAGTAGTTTTCACATTTGTTTGACTAGTTTATAACTGAACCCATTATTACTAAACGCAGCCACTACATGCCACACGGTCACATCCCGCGCCACACACGCAAGTAAATTCTCAACCTGTGGGAAACACTGACTCAACTAGTAATGTGGCTATTAGTGTAAAATAGCGCCATCTCATCAGGTCAGTTTGCTGTCAAAATTCCTCTCCTAAGAGTAATCAATAGATTAGATTGACCCCTTTCTTCAGGTTATCCCATTTTCCTTCTTCCTCTCTATCTGTAGTTCCCTCGAGGGAATCTTAAGGCACAAATGGCTGGGGTCCCTAATTCCATGGCCTCTAAATGGTTACTGGGTGCTGCCTACACGTGGGTCACCTTGTAGGATCACCAACATCTGGCTTTGGATCACTCTAATCTCCTGCCCTCAAAATGGTTACACTTGACTGCCTAGACTCATGGGTCTATTTGTAGGACCTTAACGTGTGTGTTAGAGAAAGAGAGAGAGCTATCCCTTTATCATTTTAACAGTACTGCTCTGTTAAAGCCAAGAAATTTTATTTATTTTTTCCTAAATAAAAAAATTGTAGTATTATACACCGATGTGTGTACTCTGTAATGGAATTGTATTAATATCCATTGTCAATTGTGACTAGTAAGATAGTAAACACAATGTCTTAGTAGTTATTTTTGTGATTGCAAAATCCCCATACACAAGGACACCTGTTTTGCCAAATGACAACTTTAATATTAAAAATGTTTTAACCGTCATGTCGGCCATCTATTTACATATCCATATTTACATATTAACAGCTTGTCTACCTGTCAAGTGTCTGCTCTGAACATGAGGGTAATATATTTAACATATTCAATTCAAGTGTACATGCTGTGATAAAAATGTATTTTGGTTCCACTTCTAGTCCAATGTATATTTGTAATTGTTATTTTCTTACAAATATGTCACTTGATTCTTCCATTGCTGCTAACTATCATTCTCCATTAGCTTAACCTCATTTGTTCTGTTGTCTTTCATTTTTTTAAACCACCCCTCTTGTCTCTTAAATGTTCTATACTCAGGTATTCCTCCATCTATCCATTTCTCCAGATTTACCAGTCAAGTTTGTTTTTTTTCCTCTGGCAGCATATTGCCCTCCCTGTTCGCCTCCCTTTTTCCAACCGTAGCGTCGGCTCAGATTTTGGTTTCAAGTGCATCTGCATCTCTCAGCTGTACCCTTCATCCCAGCACCCTCCTCCCTTCCCCACGGACTCCTCCTCTCGTCAACATCGCTTTCCCCTTCAGTCTTTTTCACCCTTTTCCCTCTCTCAATCAGCAAAGTCACACACAGTTGAAAAACAGAGAAGACAGAATGAGTGTAGTGTCTTTCTCACATGCATACGCACACTAGACAATCTAATCATTGCAATCTGGTAGAATGACGGCTGTCAAAAACTGAACCATCTCTCACACACTTTCCCCTATACAATATCAATTTCCACCACATCTGCAACTGTGTGTGAGAAGAGCAAACGTGTGCGAGAGCTGGATGTCTGAGCTAACGTGTGTATATGTGAGAGGTGGAGTCAAAGAGATCGTTGTAAGTTTTCATTGGCTATAACATTGCGGCGTATAATCTTGCGTAGCACACAGTCAGCCAATCAAAAGGTCCTCACACACTGCGTTTTATGAATGAGACAGCACATATGCAAGATACCCACACACTCAGAGTGAGAATACTCTACAGTGATGTAATACAATCACACAGAGCAGTAGAAGTGCTTGTAACTCGAATGCAGTATGCCTAAATCACCACAGTTCAACAATGTTTTGGGCTAAATTTCTAAACACTGTCAATTACAAATGTCCTGGAAAATGTATATAAAATTGGAAAAATTAAGGAAATTCATTCACTGCAAATGTCCTATACCCTTTATACCAGTAACATGACAGTATATCAAGATCAAATTTAAAAATATGTTTTTCTTCCTGCCATGTGACAGGCATACACCAATAAGTGCTTCATTTTAAATGGAAACAAAATGCTTTTAGTGATGAAAACATTTAATACCTGCTTATCCGTGTAGCTTTCTGTGAAAGCTAAAGATGCATTTCAAATAAATCATAATTTTAAGCAGTCAATTGTCTAAAAACACTCCAACATTTTCTATCCACAGCAACACCTGTAATACTTGCTTATCAATAAAGCCCTCGTATCATTTTATCATAACAGCTCACACCCCCCCCCCCTTCTATAACCCATATCCTCCAACTGTCTGTGTCCAAACCAGGAACTGAGAATGCCTCATTTGGCTGACATTGTGTACTGGGGAGTAATTTTGCCTAACCGGTATGTAAAATCATAACTGAAGTGCTGTGTGTGCGGCAGGCTGGCAGAGGCTGGATATTGGGAGGGGAGGAGAGCAGCCAAAAACAATCAAAATATCCTGGTGTGACTTTCCATGAAGGGTGGGTGGGTGGGTGTGTGTGTGTGTGTGTGTGTGTGTGTGTGTGTGTGTGTGTCCGCCCATATGAGAGTATACACGCCTTTCTATGAAATCACTTTTTGGCACATTGCTCAGCTGCTCAAATGCGGTTCATTTGAATCGGTGTACTATCATGGGTAAACAGTGCCATCTCTGGTTGTACAGAGGAACTGCAACTCAGGACGAGCCAGGCTGAACAAGTACAGGCAGTCTAACCAGTGTGGAGACAATAAAAACCGAGGAGAAGTGACACAGGTTGTTCTTTCATTGAAGTAACAGAACAAGACAAAAACTCAGGGGAGAAAGCTGATTTTTTTTTTTCCTTCAGATTGTTCAGAATGCTTAAATATTTTCCATTTCCTATTTTAGATATTTTATGGACTTAATATATAAACTGGCTGCTCAGTAATCACCTTAACTGACAAGCACCAGGAATACAAACATTTCAGTTACAAAAAAATAAATAAATATGGGTCTTGTTACGTTACGATTGATTCCAGGTTAGTTACAGTGTAAACAAAAAGCTAGCTTAATTTGTATTAACATTAATGATCACATAAGATCATTGTGTAGCCTTCAAGGACAAAAAGTTACAACTTTTCAAACTATGAATGAGAATACAGAGTTTTTTTCAGAAGGATGACCTCATCCTGATATTGCAGAGATGTCTTCTTCAACAAAGCTCTTCCAATGAGCCAAGGGTGCCACCTAGAGGCCACCATAAGAACTGCTACTACGTCTCACACTAGGTGATGTCATAGTTTAAGACAGAGTTAGAGAGGGAGATGAAAGAGGGACAGGGGAGGGCAGGGAATGTGAAAAAGAGAAAACAGGAAAGATGAGAGGGAGGGAGAGAAGGTGATGTCATGTTTTCAGAGCAGCAGAAGCTGTCTTTGTCCCAACTCTTTCATTAAACTCTGCAAATCGGCACTGCGGATATGAACGGCAGACACTACAGAGGTATCAGCCCGATACTCACATGAAGAACAAACATTCTGACTCACAAATTGTTATGTTCCATAGTACTTGACTAGACACTACATTCTTCAGAAGCCCAATTCAGTCCTTGTCATTCCTGACTATTCCACTCTCTCCATGCACGCCCAACAATCTCATGCCATTCTAGACAATTGCATTCCATACTACATCATTCAAACCAATCACCGCCTCTACTGAGTATAATCTCCCCCGATTCTGACCACGAAGAGGCAATTTCTCCTTCCAACAATCTCACAGTAAAAAAAATGAGCAAAGAGACACACACACACACACACACACACACACACACACAAGAGAGGGTGAGATAGAAAGAAAACCAATAAAAAAGTGATGCAGGGGAAAAGAGACAGAAGTAGAGACACAGAAGCAAACAAAGATTTAAAAAAAAACAGAGAAGAGGGAGACAGAAACCAAAGTAATACTTTAGCAGTGAGTCACTGACCTTTAAAGCACTTTGTTGAGGAGTGAGAGAGAGACAAAGCTAAAGGAGGGCGAGATAGGAAAAGCTTCATCTGTGAAGAATATACACATCTCTGAGCTACATAGTGGGATAAAACCATTAACTTTAGTGGTTAATAACAGGACTGCTTTTTTTTTTAACCTGAAGGAGACACACAGATACAGAAACACACGCTACTAATAAAACTAAGGCTGCACGACTGATCTAATCGTAATGTGCGATTACTTAACCGCAAAAATTGTGAGATTTAAGTACACAAAAAGGTGTGCTTAGTGTGTGACACTAGTCTCTGTGTGCACTGCCGTCTCCACATTGTAACACCCTTCACTTTACCGACAGTATTAACAGATGAAGCCAGTGTCTAAAGAAGTTGTGTTTATTGTTCACCGTTAACTCACTTTACATCGTCTTTATCTCTTCCTCCTCTCGCCTTTGCCACACAGCCACTGCGCTCAGTCCGGCAGCGCTCACCGCTCTCTCTCCTCGCTTTCTCCACCACTCAAACACTGACGTCACTCACTCAACGCACCTGCCATCCTCGCGCTCACTAGTGCCCGATTTATGATTCTGCTTTGTAGCTACACTTTTGTCCAAATCGTGCAGCACTATATACAATCTGTATGCTTATGAAGACATTTCATTAGTAAACATTTATATACCTAGCCATAACGTTAAACTTTCCATCAACTGGTTTGGAGCATATAAAGTGAACTGAAATTTGCACTCGTAGAAACCTGTATTCTGAATGTGAAGTCAACTCGGTGATTACTAGGCCTGGCAAACTCACCCTTTTAAGGATTCGGGTTATTCTGAGCCACTCACTAAACTGATCCGGGTTATATGAGTCACTTGACTCATTGTTGATCTAAAGGCGAAGCGAGCTTGCAATGTTTCGGACTGTCTGCTCGACCTGGGCTCGCGGAGAGACCCTACAGATCCACTCATAGCCGGCTGACTCGCGCCAGAGCTCGTGGGTCATCGGTGACTCATGAGTCGTCCAGGACTCGTGGGTTCTCGAGTGAATCCCATGGTTGCGGGTCTGCGGGTCGGGAAGTTCCTGTAACGTGCCTCGGACTGTCTCTCTGCTCGCTCAGTCGCTTGAGTTGACTAGTGGAGTTGTGGTTGCTTACAAAGTTGTAAGTTATGAAGCTTTTGGCAGCTAAGATGGCTAGGACTAGAGGTAGCTAATGTTGCAAGAGGTTTGTGTGTGTGGGGGTCTCTATCGCCAGATGAGGGACTCTGTCCAGCTTATAACATGGAAGCTTGGTGGAATAGCAAGCTAATCGTTAGACAACTAAACAGCCAGCCCGCTTCTGAATAAATACCTTTATCTTAACGCTTTTCTAACAGTGAGCTCCAGTTGTGTTCATGTAAATATATAGTACAACAGTTTGAACACACCTCATTAAATGTGCTTTATTTTCCTGACTATTTTACATCGTAGATTATCACTGAAGGCATCAAAACTATGAATGAACACGTGGAATAATGTACTTAACAAAAAAAGTGTGAAATAACTGAAAACATGTCTTATATTCTAGTTTCTTCAAAGTAGCCACCCTTTTCTCTGATTACTGCTTTGCACACTCTTGCCATTCTCTTGATGAGATTCAAGAGGTAGACACCTGAAATGGTTTCCCAACAGTCTTGAAGAGTTCCCAGAGATGCTTAGCACTTGTTGGCCCTTTTGCCTTCACTCTGCGGTCCAGCTCACCCCAAACCATCTTGATCGGGTTCAGGTCCGGTGATTGTGGAGGCGCAGCACTCCATCACTCTCCTTCTTGGTCTAATAGCCCTTACACAGCCTGGAGGTGTGTTTGGGGTTCATTGTCCTGTTGAAAAATAAATGATGGTCGAACTAAACGCAAACTGGATGGAATGTCACTTGTCGCTGCAGGATGCTGTGGTAGCCATGCTGGTTCAGTATGCCTTCAATTTTGAATAAATCCCCAACAGTGTCACCAGCAAAGCACCCCCACACCATCACACCTCCTCCTCCATGCTTCACGGTGGGAACCAGGCATGTAGAATCCATCCGGTCACCTTTTTTCCGTCGCACAAAGACACGGCATTTGGAACCAAAGATCTCAAACTTGGACTCATCAGACCAAAGCACAGATTTCCACTGGTTAATGTCCATTCCTTGTGTTTTTTGGCCCAAACAAATCTCTTCTGCTTGTTGCCTCTCCTTAGCAGTGGTTTCCTAGCGGCTGTTTGACCATAAAGGCCTGTCTCCTCTTAACAGTTGTTCTAGAGATGTGACTGCTGCTAGAACTTTGTGTGGTATTCATCTGGTCTCTAATCTGAGCTGCTGTTAACTTGCGATTTCTGAGGCTGGTGACTCAGATGAACTTATCCTCAGCAGCAGAGGTGACTCTTGGTCTTCCTTTCCTGGGGCGGTCCTCATGTGAGCCAGTTTTGTTATAGTGCTTGATGGTTTTTGCGACTGCACTTGGGGACATATTCAAAGTTTTCGCAATTTTCCGGACCAACTGACCTTCATTTCTTAAAGTAATGATGGCCACTCATTTCTCTTCTACTGAGCTGATTGGTTCTTGCCATAATATGAATTCTAACAGTTGTCCAATAGGGCTGTCGGCTGTGTATCAACCTGACATCTGCACAACACAACTGATGGTCCCAACCCCATTAATAAGGTAAGACTAATTAACCCTGACAAGGCACATCTGTAAAGTGAAAACCATTTCAGGAGATTACCTCATGAAGCTCATTGAGAGAACACCAAGTGTTTGCAGCACTATCAAAAAAGCAAAGTGTGGCTACTTTGAAGAAACTAGAATATAAGACATATTTTCAGTTATTTCACACTTTTTTGTTACGTACATAATTCCACACGTGTTAATAGTTTTGATGCCTTCAGTGATAATCTACAATGTAAATTGTCATGAAAATAAAGGAAACACACTGAATGAGAAGGTGTGTTCAAACTTGTGGCCTGTACACATTTATGAATATTTTTTCTGTGACTTAAAATTCAGAATACAGGTGTATGAACTTCTATGGAGTGCAAACTTTAATTTACAAGTTCAGATTTTTTTTTCCTTACAAGCTCTCTTTTTTATCTTTGTGACTTCAAATTTAGATCACGTGAATATTTTTTTACAAGTGCAAATTTTAAAAAGGCATGAAAATGTCCCTTTATAAAGTTTAACATTAATGTGCAGTCTGACTATAGTCCCCCAGTGGCTCAAAATGGCGATAGGTGTAAACAGAGCCCTGGGTATCCTCCTCTGCCTTTGAGAAAAGATGGGCCGATCTGGAACCTTGCCTCTTATGAGGTCATAAGGGGCAAGGTTACCTCCCCTTTCTCTGCTTTGCCCACCCATAGAATTTGGCCTACCCATCAGAGAGAGACATCATGGCTTTCAAACAAGCAAAGAAGCTAGCTAGTGCCTCGCAGACGAATTCCAGATATCTAGAAGGCTTAATATCTGGACCTGTTTGGAGCTACAGCCAATGAAAGGGCAAGACACAGGTTGTGGGGAGACGTGGTAAAGGGGTCGCCTGCAACAATAGGATATTTACTGTATGCGTTCCATTTGCAACACAGACCAAAGTTGTTGTTTGCACCTAGAGAAAACAGGCTATAAACAGTAAAGACATGTAGAAACAGGCTATTTAGTGAACATGTGTGCCAATGACAACACCACCTAACCCTTCTTTTTTTTTTTCTTCTTTGTTTTGTTGCTGCAAATCAGCCACCAACAACTTGGATCGCTTGTTTCTGGATTTTTGTTTTACATCCAAAAAAACCTGTCTCGGGCATGGTATTACATTATGTCCCGTTTCACTTCTCATGTGGGTTTTCGTGGCAAAGCGTAGTTTAGTGCACCAGAGATTCCTTCTGGTGAGATCTTGTAGTGTGTGACCCCCTACCCCCAGTCAGTCAGGAGTGTGAAAACAAGGCAGCAAGTTGTATAGTGTTAACAGTACAGCGATCTATCGACTTTCAAAGTCTTGTAGTGGGAACTCAGACACAAATAAATGCACAGACCAGGTAGACAGGTAACAATGTGCCATCAAAACATGAAACACAATCACACCTCTTTGCAAATGCATGTTGTCACGCAA
Organism: Percina caprodes; assembly: GCA_013375575.1. NCBI lineage: Eukaryota > Metazoa > Chordata > Actinopteri > Perciformes > Percidae > Percina > Percina caprodes. Next base: position 805,560 of record JABXJD010000256.1, on the reverse strand, counting down.
ATGATATGCAAAGGAAACCCAAAAAAAAAAGCCATTAAAACTACTGCGAACCATTTTTTTTTAACCTTACAGGCATTTACACACAAAGTCAAAGATGGCTGCCAAAGATGCCCAAAGAGAATATACTAATTTGTTGTTATTTTCATATAAAATGGTGAGAGAAGTGTTTTTATGAGCACAAATATTCATTTCACTATTTGGGAGTCTTTCTAAGCTGAGCTGAAATATATTGAAATTAAACAGCAGTAATATTTTCTGGAACCTCAATCCCTGTGTGGTCACTGCATGGTCCTACTTTAAGAACAAACAAACCTCATCCAAAGATGAGGAAATATTCATAACAGCATGTTTTAACCTGATTGCCTATAAATTAACTAACTATAAACAGGGTTTCACCACACTCACTTCCTGAAAGACAATTGCCACAGTAACTTAAAGAGTTCAAATATATCTAAGGTAAGACCATTAGCAGCACCCTAAACACCAAGGCTTAGTAGATGCTTTAATGGATCTGCTACTGCGTCAAAAGAGACAGGTATCTGAGATTAGCTCAAGGGACAGCGTTAACCGTTAAAACAAAGAAAGATGAAAAAGATAAAAGAGATCTAGGGTCTACTACCAGTGTGTGCGTGTGTGCGAATACATCTGCATTTTTAAACTGTGTGATATTAAGGTCCCTCTGACTGTGGAGACCCCATGGTGAGAGAAACGCCTGAAGGGTTAATATTAACTCCCTTTCTTGTGTGTGCTTCTCTCTCCCCCATACACATACACAAAGAGCTACTGCAAACAGAAAGACACATTAGTACAATACAAACACTCATACGTGTAGGTACTATACAAGTAAGCAGACAGCCTGGCAAAGGAACTTCCTTTTCTTCATGACTGTGATAAACACAGGATCCCACATCCACAAAAAAAACAGTTTGAACTGACTATCAAACTCAAAAGATTATTTTAACGGACAACTACAAGCCAACACACACACACACACACACACACACACACACAGAAGTAATGTTGATCTAACCATCTCAGACACGCACACACAAAATGTAAGCTGAAAGGTAGCATTCAGCAAGCTTTAATCTTACACCCGTCAACTGTATGTTGATATCAGATGTATTTTCTGATTTATCAGCGGTCTCTTTCCATTACCAAGTTGATTTGTGTCTTAGCCTAACCAAATCTTAACCATAGCAATGTCAGATCATAAGGCAGATTTATTTTCTAAGGGACTGGAAACGGTTTTTGAAGGCCCTGGCAAATCAAAGTGCCCTACAAATATGTGAGTCAGATCAGAAATCGCTTATACAGTATGTGTTGTTCTGGATGGTTACAACAAATATATATTTGCCATTTAACTTGGAGTATTTTAAATGTCATCATTATAACTTTCTATTAAAACAATTCCAGAAGTAGTAATACCTATCAACAGTTGTGATACCTTCTTCAGTGTAGTGTACTTTTCTGTATACTGTCATCTAGACCAATGTTTTGCACTTTTGCTTAAATAAAAATATAATAAATATTAAATAATAAATAATAAAATAATATTTGATCATGAAAAAAACTCAACCGTTAATAAAACATGGCAGCTTAAAAACATCGACCTCCTCGAGAAAAAACAACAAAGACTTGTAATATTATGCCATAATAAACTTATTTTCTCAATGTGGGGAAAAAACATCTTGGCAACACTAGGTGGTTTACTGAGAGAATTTGCTCTTTGCTTCCGCTCTTCAACGGGTTTTACAGAATGGATAAAAGCACAGCCAATATACACAACAAGAAGGCTTTGGTTTGGTACTTAAAGAGTAGACTCTACCAGTAAGTCAGCAAGTGTTGCCAAGTGGGTTTTTCACATTTGGTCCTTTGTTACTTGAGCACTCTTCCTTTATGTTCCAATGTATCAGATAAACCCCACTGGTAACAACTAGCTAACTAACAACTATAACTATTTTTAACCAAATACATCTGCATGGTCGAGATTTGTTAGGGCAGCACACAGCCTAGGAAGCTCAATTCAGAGCAAAACCAATTCTCCCAATGCAATGCCACAAAAAGTCCAGCTTACTTACAAAGCAAGATTGCCCCCTTGTGTTAAATAATAATAATGACATCACTATATAGATATAATAAAATCATTATACAATTTTACCATTTAAACTGTTCATTTACTTACCTTCAATTCATAAGTCTGAAATACTTTCTTTCTTAGTATTATTCTATTAGTATTTATTAGTAGTAGCATTCTGGGAGTCTGGTTATTCAATAACCTCCAGTCACTGGACTTAATACAAACCACAATTTAAGAATCACTTACCAGTCATCTTGTACCCGCTGGCAGCTAGCTGTCCGGCCATGTACTCTCCATCTGAGTTGTTATGACTGCAGCCCCACGTTTTCATCCAGATTTTTTGGGTGCCGGGGATCAAACTAAATCAATAATAAAATAGATTTTTGTAATATATGTTGGAATCAAAATCAATAAATCATATTAAATCAGCCATAAAAGATCAACTGATGACTTGTCAACCTTAGCCTCAGTTTAGGACAGATAGTGTGCTTCCTCACCTAACCTGTTTTGATTGCTAATGGGAAACAACCAAACTCTGGTGTGGTTAGTTTGTAGTACAAAAGCAAATCACAGGATTTAGACTAGTATTAATGGGTATAATATATGTTGGATTTCCCCATATCAGGATAAAGTGAAAAGAAGTTAAAAGAGAATGTGTGCCCAACGCAGTGTAACATACAACCTCTATACTCTTACTATGAGACGTCCCTTTTGGTGTTATTTTTACTTGTCCGTTATTATTCATGACATGTGAGGTCCAGTGGCTATCTTAACTAACAAAGCTCACAATCAATTATTTCTTAATGAGATCTGTGTGTCACCAAATAAGTTTAATATTAGAAAAGAAAGTAAAATACTGTATGACTTGCTGGCTGAAAGCGGTTTTCCCCAACAGATCCATGTACATTTAGCCCTGAAACTGCAGGATGACAGTCACCATAACTGTCCAATGAATGAGTTACCTGTCAGTATATATGGCTTCTTGTTAACATATCTTGGTGCATTTGTAATATTTCTGTGTGAACCCGACATGGATCCAAACTAAAAAGGCAATCTATCATATTTTTCTTTGGTCCGGACCAAGTGAACCAAACTACAGGTGCGAAAGCAAAGTTAGTCCATCCTGTCCAAATAGAAAAAAGCCGAACATAGCCCACACATAAAAATGCAGTTCTGCAGTGTTTAACCTTGACATTTCTTTTACTAAACAGACTGAAAATTAACTAATCAAATCTTCAATATGACCATCTCATTTTTATATACACATGAGATATTTTCACATTTTATTAGAGAAATATTAAATTGGAAAATGGGACTTTAGAATGGACTTAACCATCATCATAATCCTAAAATATACTGACTACACAGAAGCTAAATCACTATAAGCTCCCATCCTTGCATACCATAACATTTAAAAAAAAATGGTTTGACATATACCTGTCAGCTTGGAGCTCCTCATTGATCAGACTCTCGTTTTTTTTCCTGGACCTTGGCACGATACTCTTTCTAGCAGACTGTCTCTCATTAGGAGTTGGGTCAGTAGAGGACACCATGTCCTCAATGTCTTCAACCAGCGAGTCACAGGCAGACGGCATGATGGTCTGAAAATTAGACAGATCCTTGGTCACAACAGCAATATTCTAGTTAAAACATTTGAGCAGTCAAGTGGACCCTGATTACAAAAAAATGGATGTTGAAAATGACTGTAGACACCTATATATGTTTTTCCTGGTGGACAGCAATGTACAAATCATTTAATAAAACACTTTAGGCCTTAACTGGTGCTTAAACCTAATGCAACATGACAGTTTTCTCAATGTTAGTAGTGCGCTGTCAAGACATTTTAAATTCATAGGATGTTCCATTTTTGGAACCCTGCCTAAACTGTAGCTACATAATACATCACCTAGCTAGCCTACAAGATCAATGAATGACATCCTTATGATGATTGAGAACCTGTGTCCAATGAGACACAAACAAACTTGCATATTCAGAAAAATGAAATAAGAGCTTTGGTTATTGTTTCTGCTTCTAGCTTCCCTTGCTTTCTCTACAGTGTAAAAAATGTGTTTATTACATGTGTTTATTGAATCCATCAATCATTGAAAATATGCCAGAGGAAAAATAAACTAACGTTACATGAGTGGCAGTAAAAAAACAACTTGATTATACTAGCTGGCTAACTAGGTCGCTAACCGATGGGTCAGGGTTAGCCAAGTAGGCAAGTCAAGCATGCCCACCGCAGGGAAGTTAAACCTATAACGTTGTGCATTCATTCACTTATACAGTAAGTTGACATAGCTAGTGATGATAAAATATCTGAAAATATGAAACTAACGTTACTAGGTTTGTCGTCTAAACTATATTTGGCTTTCTAACTAACTAGCATAACAGTTAGGTAGTTGTTGCCCCTTGTTTTAGCTGCTGTTTACATTCATAGACTGTATTTACATTACATAAAAAGCTACATAATCCATACGTTAACTCCTCCGTTAATCATATATAAATAAACTGACCTATCGTTACCAAACTGATCTGGCTAGTATTTTTCACCCGACCTTTCGCTACCTATAGCCTAACCGCATGCGCACGACATGTGATTAGCATTAACACACCTGTGAAAAGTCTGTTTAATTTGTCTAAATTGGGTAACATCTGGGTTACATGGCCAAGCTAACGTTAGCTAGCCTCATTTGCTAGCTACCAGGCTGCCCACGTGCCCTTGTTTTGGACAGGCAGACCCCTTGAAATACCATACACAATCCTTACCTTGAGTCGCAATGTAGTTGTTAGTTTTGATAAACACGAAATCCAAGAAAAGAATGATTTAAGAATGGAAAATGTATTGTTTACACCATTAAGACAGTTGTCACAACTCTCAGACCGCCATACTTGTGCGTAGTTACGGTAGGTAAAGAGGGACAAACTAGACACGTGTGCAATTTACATGAGGGAAGTTAGTTATCTTACATCCGTGGAGTTAATAATGGCTCATTTTTGGCCATACCACTTATAAAAGAAAAAAATCGCACATCCAAACAATTTTTTTGTGAAGTTCCGTTGGACATAAACAAAGACTTGAAGAAACCCCCCTCTGTAGCAAGAAAATTAACGTTTCGGTCCCGATCTGGACCTTCGTCAAGACTATTTCAATATAGAACACAACATATGATCTTAAATACATGCTGCTCCTCCCATTCTGTGTCCCCAGGATGGAGTGGCTCTCGGGGAAACATTTTCTTTACATCCTTTCCACTAATCCATAGCTTGATTCGATTGCACTATAATTTTAAAATAAAATATCCATTTCAGGAATACTTATTACTCCCCGATTTTAACCTTTTAATGCTTATTAATTAATCAAAGCCTATATAATATATATTCTATTCTCACAGTTTACTGAGTGACAAAAATTTACATTTCACATTCACTCAAGTATTACAAATATCCCTTTAATTTCTACATACTTCCATTCGAATCCAAACATAGGCAACTTCAACATTTCAATAATTAAATCTTGAATTCATATCAAAAACTGTACTTAAGAGGCTCCACCACTGACATTCACTGTTATTTAGACAATATATTTACAAAGGTTATAAACTAGACGTGTATTTAAACGTGTATTTTACACAAGGGGAGATGACGATGAATGATGATTTTTGGCCATTCAAGTTTACAATGTTTTTAAGTGGAGGGATATATGGTTAATTCAATTATGGGCTTGTTTTCTTTTTAAATTATGCCCATTGCTGATCATATCTTTCAGCAGTTGCCTACAGAAACCAAAACGTTCTTAGACCGAGATTTTCACAGTACTTACTTTTCACTACAGTGCAGTCAGCCCTGAAGACAATGAAACATTTTAATGTTCATATTGTCTTTATTCAAATTTTCAATTACAAACACCCATAGTACAAAAAAAAATTAATTTTTCAATGTACCCTCCCCCCCCAAACAAATACAACTCAATTCCCCATTTGACATGTTATAGAAATTTGTAACTGAAGAACACACATCAAAAACATCAAATTAGTTTACCTTAAACATTCAACAGCACACTAATACTTTCACCCATGCATTCAAATTGTGTTGTGATATTACAGCTCTTTCTGTAATTAGTGGAAACAGGCAGCAATATCATAATTTTACAGTCAATTCTTTCCTATAAGACAGTTAACTTTTCACTGAACCTTTACAGAATATTTACTGATCAGTATAATGTATTTGGTAACAGCTTAAGAATAACAATAGGTAAATAGCAGGAACAAGAGTGCTGTTTTAATCTTCACTAATAGTAAACACCACATTTAGCCTAACGATACTTTTCTGTAAGGTCTAATCACACATCAGAATCACTCATTAGAAATGAAGGAGCTGTAAATTTAAGTCACTCATAACACATTGTTCACACTCACTGGCAATGACACTAGCTTAAGCGGTGCATTAAAATCTTTAACATTCCATTAGAAACCCATGGAAAGGTACAATCTTTCCAAAAAATGATGTTTCCATTGTGTAAAAGTAGATACAATATTGTGACCAGATTCTGGTCGCCTGAAATAGATGGAGGAAAATATAATTACTTATTTGAATGGTTTTAGAAAATAGCACAACGTGGTTAGTGAACCAAATGGGGAAATATATTGAGCTGGATTTATCCATGCATACAAAATACACTGATATACATATGCTTATAGGGAAACTGTGTTGTCAATCAGAGCATTTCTGTGCATTCTGCGCAGTCAAATGTTCCATTCACCGGCAATGGTTTATATTATATTGGGTTTTGATTTTACATAGTCAAAAAACTGTTTCAATGGGCATCAATACGCTCCATAAAAAAGAAAGTCAGAAAAAAAAGTTCCAGACTCCCTCACATCATTCCAAAAATAAAACGGACACACAGTGTCACAGAAGCAAAACCCCTACACACTTCAGTAGAGGACACAAGTCTGATCCTGGTTCAGTGTATATAGACATAGCAATGTCTCCTAATGGCCAGTAAAGGGCAGATAGGCTATCTGTGAAAGATTGACTGCATGTATGCGTTATTGAATGTGTACCACTTCTTGGGTCCAAGAGAGGCTCTGCATGTAACAAAAAAAAAAAAGACACTAAATAACTTAAGGAAAAAAAAAAATATTGCAATATTGCAATTTGTCCGCTTTTCTACTCATCAAATGTGCACCCCTAATTCAAATTTAAGATGCAACAGCATGAGACCGATTTAAGAGCAAAGGCATACTCATATCAGGGTAAATAATGCAGGGCTAATTTCTAAGACAAAGGGGAATTCAAAGACTCATACACACTATTGTATTTACCTCTATGCCCTATTATTATTGTCCAACATGAAGTGAGAGGTAGCCTACAGTACCTTGTGCACTGAAGAATTTAGAAAACTGTACATCATATTACACATGGCAGGCTTACTCTGTAGCAAGCTTGATCTTTGACTTAACTCACACATGCTGCAAACGCAATTACTCACTCGCACATCAATCAGGTCAGGGAAAAGTTTACAGTTACAGCAGCAAAATCACCTGCAGCCGCAGGTTTCTTTAGATTAAAAGCCAGAGTTTCAGAGCAAATGTTTGTGTTTTGTTATCACCGGGGATGTCATTAAAAAAAAAGAAGCAATGGTGTTCCAAATACCAGTAAAAACAAAAAACATCACTATAGCTCTTAGTTCACCAAGTTCTCCAACTGGCTATTCTTGATTAACCAATGTTTATGACTCAGTGACCCAAGACAACAGTATCACCAAGCCCATTATGAAACATGGCTTGTTGCACTGAATTAGCTCAATTTACAAAACAGGGTCTATTTTTTTTTTTATAAATATCCTGGTTATGGAGGGGAAAGACCTTCATTACATGCTGAAGCCTAAATTAATGGCTATATGGCCCCTCGTTGCTTAGGTGACCGTGATATTAGTTATTTCTACAGTATTAAAATCCATTAAAATTCCACACTCATTAAACCTAAAAAGACGAACACGCACCTATCCTGTCTCCTACACAGCTTCAGTACACACCGAGTAGATAGTGTGCATCGATAAGTGGTTCAAATTTTACTGATTAGCTCGAGACCACATAATTTGACAGCAACAAAGACTAAATGAGGAGGCATTAGAGTTAAGTTTGTTTTTGGCAGCTTCTGCTGATGAAGATGGAAGGGACGGGAAAAAGAGCAGCAAGAAAATGGAAATCTGGGTCTTGATTTCACAAAGTGTCAATACGAATATGAGTTAGAGATGATATTCAAGTTTGCATATTAGGTGTTTTTGCTTAACCCCACATAACCAGGTTTGATGGCTTTTTCACGTAATGTTAAACATCACAATATATGTTCCCATGTTCAACATTTTTGTATTCATGTACAAAATATGAGATTGCCCACTTGAGTAGATAACAGGCTGATCAGGTGAACAGATAACAAAAGTCCCTTATTAAATGTACCTACTAAATCCATTTTAAATATGGAGGGCATAGCACAAGAGATACATTGTGTGCAAGGGGATTTAACTAATTACTAGCCATAAGGCATGCTGCAAGTATTTTGTACACCTAAAAAAACTTACTGTACATCTGTCTCATTTTAGAGCATTTAGAGTACATTCTTATTTCCTTTGCCGTTTTACTGTTTCCTTTAAACTGGATAATTGTCATGTGCACTCCAAAACAGTAAATTAACTTCCTTGCAGCTCTTAATACATCTAGATAGTGCATGAGTGTGTATGAGCAGGCAAAGACAAGAAAGGTGACCAAAACCTCAGCCTGCCTAATCTAACCATAGGATAGCAACAGTAGTCATGAATGCTGTGTATCAAAATGTTTTCATTTAATATTCATTTTAATTCTTAAAATACCTACTTAACAGTTAGCTCTATGAACCTTCAAACACATATCATTGGTGAAATAGAAAGCAATCAATAGCCCCTGCAGTACTTTGCATTAACACATCAAGAAAATGCATCACTGAAAAACCACGGATCAAACCATTCCTTTTCTTGCCAAATTGCAGATTTACAGGCCTGTCAAATCCTTATATTTGCATTATCCTTCAAGATTTAAAACAGTTTTCCTCTTCCCTACTCTTGAGCATTCTGATGATTTTGAGTGATCCTATCTGTGCATCTTGCACACTTGGGTGTAATGCTAAACCCAAACCAATCAACCACAATGTGTGTTAATGTCAGATAGTGTGGGGGTGTTTTCCTTTGAGCTGTTCTTTGTCCCGTCTTTGTTGGTCTCTCTGTACAGTGATGTGATGTGAACCTTGCGTCATACAGAGGGGTAAATATCCTTCCCCTTCTCATTTATACTACCAGAAAGCAAAGGCCTTAAGATGTAGCAACAACCAGCTACACTGGAGGCTTTAAATAGCCTGAGACAAAGAGTAATGGATACCACAGAACGGTTGTGTCTTTGTGTAAAATCATGCAAGGCCCTTTATCTCTCACACCATGAAAGAACATGACATTTAGTCCCCAATGCTTCCTTTCCAACTATTCAGAATTGGCTTCCACTAAGTACACAGTCAGTCACAGGCATCAAAACCTTCACCGATACGCCACCTCTCTCCCATGCACGTAAACTAAATTTGTATTACCTAATGCTAGCTGCAAAGGAGATCATCCAGGCCAAGAGAGGGCATTTTATCAAAGTCACAGGCGTCAAACAAGTCGCTTATTCCCTGGTCATCTCCCAAACCTAAAAGGTAGTCATCTTGGTCCAGAAGAGGCGGCCCGAGGTTTAAGAAAGGCCCCAGGGATAAAGGGATCTGGTCTTCTGTCTGCTGGAGAAGACTAGTGTAAGGGGACGAGATGGGGGAGAGAGTAGTGACGGAGACTGCTGAGGAAGAAGGTTGAGCCAGGGAGGGGATGGAAGAAGTGGTTGTGCATGTGGGACCTGTGAAGGAAAGTTGAGTCAACTAGTTATCTTTGCATAGTCAAAGAACCATATCAACATAAAAAAACCATGTTGGCCAAAAGAGTAACCAAGTTGGCCAGTGTTATGGTGTTTGTTCCACTGGGGACCAATATCCAAATCCCAAGTACCAGCAAATCAATGCTTGGAATGAAACGTTGCATGGACACAAGAAAGTTGTTTACTGAACAGATCTTGGGTTAACTTGGGTTGGACCAATTTTATTCTATTACGAGTTTAGGTAAGCATTGCACACATTGCTCTTTGTTTGTAATGAGGTCTAAAAACATTCACACACACCTATGTCTATCTGAGACAAACCTTGAAGGACTTTAAGGAAAGGTGAGTTCCCATTGATATCCATGCTGCCATTTTTTACAGGACTCCTAGGGTCATTCTCCTCATCTGGGCACAGGAGGACTTCTATAGGTCCCTTAGTGCTGGTCAGATGGATGGACAAACTCTGGGAAAATAAAAATAAAAATCTGGTCAAATCCCCAAATCTGATAGCACTGCACATGATTAGAAGGATAGACAGACTTGACTGAAATATTAAAAACTAACTACAAGTCTCTTTTCCATATGCACTCAACTTGTAAATGTTGTACCAACATACAGTGTAGTAACTCGGTGCAAATTGATGAATTACATTTTGCAACAGACCAGGACAATGCTTTAGTCACTTTTTTGTGTGTTTTTATCAGTGTACACATACCTCATCAGGGTCTGGTACTTCTAGTTTGGTATCTGTGGGCGCTTTGACAACAATAACAGTCTGGTCTCTGAGGTTTCCAAGCTGTTTGATGTCTTGGTACGTTACATAGGCATATGTGCAGACGAAAGGGTTAAAGAAATAACGCTACAATGTCAGTACATGTTAATACAAAACATACATGTATATGCAAGCCGGAAAAAGATCATTACGTGAAGACAATCCTCCAAACTGCTGAAGTGATTGCTGTACCATGCATCTACACATGCTGGTGTTTTAAGCTCAACTTATGTTAGGCACCATGTTAAATAAAATCTGCTTTATTTGGCATATGTGTAACAGATAAGACGGTTTGAAAACAATTCATGAGTTAGAATCGGTGTTATCTAAAGTGAGTTTGAAGATGAAGACTTGCTGATATATTTAACTGATTTTGCCATTTTAATAAAACAAAAATTAGGGTTGCACAACGCGTTATGAAATAAGATGACAAATAGCTCAATTTGGAAATGATGAATCATTCTGGACTTGTGGGGTGATTTGTAGGGGAGTGCATCTACATTCAAAATAAAAATTAAGGAACTTTTATAATGTGAACCATTCTTTCATGCTTTACAAACACCAAAGCAAGTATACGCTGCAAGTACCCTTCTGAAGTGATTTCAGAGAGGTAAATTAGGTAGTTAAATACACTGGTTGACTCACATGACACCATTGTATTCATATAATACTTTCAATCCAGGCTAAAGTGAATGATATTAATGATGCATGCATGTTGCTTCCTCTAAATGTCAGGTTGTGGTCAACTAGCGGGGCCGGCTTTGTTTGTTAAAAAAAATAAATTGATCAACATTGTTTGTGATTGGTGGTTCGCTGAGCATGCAGAGCCGACATGTCACACACTAACAACAAACTGTGTATCCAAGAACACAAATCAGTGTAGATGACGTTATATCAGACACAGACTTCTGTTGTAGATTACTGTTACGTTTCCAGCTTCACGGCCCTGAACAGTCACATTAGTTGGTACAGAAATATATTAGCTTTAGCCTGGCTAATGGCAACTCTGCTGTGGAAAAAATGGCCGGGAGATGTCGTAATAAGGTTGCTATAATCAGGTGATGTATTTTGTCTTTGCAGCAAACATAAAACACTGACTACGGTAGGTTCACTACCAATGGAAAGAAAGTGCATTCTTGTGTCCGCGGTATAACACAGGAGAGCCTCACTTCCGAACAAACCCTATCAGACTAACGTTACGTCACATTCACCTATGCCCACCTGTCTTTTTTTTTTTTTTTAAGATTATATTTTGGGCTTTTTTTAGCCTTCATGTCTGACAGGACAGATGAAGACATGAAAGGGGAGAGAGGGAATGACATGCAGCAAAGGGCCACAGGTCGGAGTCGAACCCAGGCCCGCTGTGTTAAGGAGTAAATCTCTATATATGGGCGCCCGCTCTACCCACTGAGCTATTTGAGCGCCCATGGCCACCTGTCTTGAAAGGGGAAGGGTCGGGCGGTAACAACTATGTAAAAGGAGATGGGTGAAAGTTTACTTTTCTATTATCAAGCAGCAAAAAAGTTGTAGCATTACCATGGCACATCCTGTAATGTGACTATCGCACACGCGCACATCACGATGTAGACGATGAAACAAAATATCGTGCAGCCCTAGCAAAAATCCTCATGGTATCACCGTGGAATAAGCATGCTTACAAACAATTATACAGCGTGAATAATTTGGTGAGGTTTACCTGCAGAACTATGAGAACATAAATTAAGTAGAACATAGAACAAGTTTTTAACAAGAAAATAAAGTGGCTAAGAACCATTTTACTTTTTGGATGACATGTCAACAAAAGGATATTTCTGGTTGCTTTGCAACTCGCTCATGTGTCTCACATCCAGGCTACATCTTTGGATCAGTTGTTCAAGCCTCTGCTCTTCTTCTCCCAGTGCAGAAACTTCTGCTGTTAGTCTCTGTCTCTGGCTCAGTGCCCCCTCTACCTCCAACAGACTACAGCCCCTGTGAAAGAAGTGAAGAGAAGAGTGAAGTGAGTGAATTTAAAAACAGATTTAGTACTGCTCAGGCACTTCACATGTCCTTTTATTACTGCCTGCTTAAACAGTGTTTTTTTGGTACCACAGATTTGAGTTTCAATTCTTAAGTGATATCTACCCTGTGAGCAGATACTGCAGAGGATATTATTTGGATGAGATGTATTTACTCTTTGTAACCCACAAATAAATATCCCTTGTAAGGTAAAGTGGACTACAAATCACAACAATGAAGGTCATTACAGAGCTTGTTTTGACTGTCTTAAAATAAGTATGATCTCAAATATTTTTATTGTCATTTGTTTTGAGATGAACACAATGTCAATGGACATTTCCAAGTTAAATGACTAATATGTATTTATTTCATTTTGAAACGTCTAACCATATTATTTCCAAGACAGGAAAAATCTGTGCCTTAACTAAAAAAACACAATATACATTAATACACATAAATACAGTATATCATAGGAAAAAATGTCACTATATGCCATTATAGGCCTAAACGGCATGTGGCCTTAGTGATTACTGAACAAACGAGGGTATAATTAAATTTGTATTTGTAGAACAGTTAGATATACTAATATTTATAATAAGTGTAACAGCTTGCACGCAGCCTCCTGCCTCCTTTTGCTTTACAGAACAAGGAACAAAATCTGTATATACAAAAAACAATAACCTTTTTGCCACACCAACCCAAGATACAAGATGTTAAAAAGTCTTCAAAGCAATGAGATAACTCACAAAATGGAGGAGGTAGACACACGGGAAAAAAACCAAGAGAACTGAAATGTGTCACATTATGTTCTCAAATTTGTTCATGATGGGGTGAATTAGACAAGAGTATCAATTCAAGTGGGTGCTTGGATCGGCAGGTAAGACAAAACACTTAAAAAGATATAAGTCAAGTATTTGAGTATTGAAGAGTGGTGACCACTTACATCCACTGAATGTTGTTCTTTGATTTCTTCTTGATGAGGTGAATGCCTTCTAGTACATTGGTGATATCATACAGCCGCCTTTTCTGTACCTAAACGTAGAGGATACATGTACATCATTTACTAAATTAGCGGCTGATTTCACTGTGTAAATTACCAATTGTAGCAACAAAAAAATCTCTAACACAAATGTACAAAACATTTTCAATGCTTTGAGCAGATATATTTGCTGAAGATGTCCCTTGTACTTTTTATTATTCATAAACTATAAGGTAGGTCTGCTTTACATAACCGTCCACCACCCCTTTTCTTTTGATCTGAAATTACCTGTAAGGTTTCAGCGGCGAGGTTGAGGTCCAAGACGCCATCAGAAGACTGGGCAAGGAGGTCCACAAACTTCTTTGTCAACAGGCCCAGGGAGGTGTCATATCGAGTCTTCTCTGGTGGAGACTTGGGTGCTATGGTGGAGGAACAGAAATAAAAGGTGAAAGGACTATGTATTTCAGCAACTTGTGACATTTAATTTATGCAAGGAAAGTCAAACATAATACTTCCTAATGACAGTTTTACTTGGTAGGCAGACTGATCTCATGAAATGGCGTGACACGCCAATTTGTATGGCATTATTGGCATGTTATCAAGACACATTCTAACTTTTTAGCGTGTTTATCAATGTCGTTTGGCCTCCATTGATTAGTAAAACACAACTTTCACCCAGGAGATCTTGACCCATGTGTCACCTTTCTTAAAGTCAACCGTCGCTTTCTTCTCACGATAATACGGCAAGTGGCAATAATACGCCAAGCGGCATGTATGTTTACGTCCGCTGTATACAGCATAAACATACACGGCGATAGCTCAAAATGCGTACAGATAACACGCCACTTGGCTTAAGAAAGTTGGCTTGTCTGTTTATGCAAAGTTATGATGTCATGTTGTGGTAGGACGAAACCCAGGTAAATTGTGGGTTCGTCCATAATGTGAAAAAGACCACAAGACACCTACACTCACGTCAATAAAAAGTACATTATCATGTAATCCAATCAACACAACCACACTGCAAGAAATCCTACCTGAGCTAACCTTATGGTATTTAGTTTGTGTTGTGACTGTGACACAAAGCTGTAGATTCAACTTTGTGGTCATTTTGATAAAGAAGCTGTGTTGTGTTTTGTACTAGACTACATTATTAGCAGAATAAATATTTCAATGTTGTGAGTGGGTTGGATTTTTTTCAGTCAGGAAATGTCGGAGGCATAATTAGCTGGGAATGTTCCCTTTACAGTTAATTTGAACTTTGATAAAGCACCAGCTGGTAATGTTTTACATAAAGCACCAAATGGTGGATGTATTTCAATATGGATATCTGTGTTGATAGCATCAGATCCTCTCATCAGAAGGTTACAGCATACGGAATGAGATCTGCCTCGTCCTCCAACAACAACACTACCACATTACACTGATGCAATGGCAAAATATCATGGACACAAACACTGAGGTACAGATTTTGGTTTTGTTTCAAGTTCCAAATATAGTTCAGTAGACTGTTCCGGTAGTTAACCCTGAGATGAGAGAAACTCTTGGTTTTCTGTTTCAGAAAGAAAGGTTAACCAAACTTGAGAGATGGGTAACTGTAGCCTGTAGAGTTGCCCCTGTCTCAAGTTTGAGAGCGGTAACTTAACCTCAGTCTGTTACTATGGTAACTGAGCCTGTGAACCTAACATAGTTGGGAGCGTGTTTTCTTCAATAAACCTTTGAGTTAGTTTGTTATCTGCATAAATAAAAAAAAACAGGGTTGGTTTATTAACTGTGTTAGGCAGACTATAAAAGTTGTATTTTCAAAACATGGCATTTCCTTTTGTCGACAATTCCTGTATTACTTCGCAAGTGGTTAAACATACAGTACGTGAGGAGATGATATCGAGGCCCCGAGTATAGATGCATTTTCTTTCCAGATAATAGCCTACTAGGGCTGTAACGATATCCAATATGAAACCAAAATCGCCGCAAGCCTATGTCACAAAGTGAGAAGGCAGAATCGCAACACACCCCGTCCATCTTCCAGAGTTATCCTTCCCGTCCAGATCCAATGCTACCGCATCTTTAAATTACTATTAGCCCTTTATGTGCCTTATACCCTTTTTTGTCAAGTAAATTTAGCTAACTGTAAAGAAGGCTAAAAGCGAAGGGGGAGGCTAAATGACGTTAGCACGGGAGATTCTGTAAGTGCCGACCGGGCTGGCTGCTAGCTGGCTGGGGACTGACTGCGGATGGGGCTGTCAGCTCTCATCCCGACTGAAGCCTCGCAGCACCGGGAGACTGAGGCAGAAGGCAGGGGTGTGCTAGCTAGCTAAATTACCATTAGATTAGTCGTCTATCTATACAGTTAATGTTACTGACGAATTCATAGGTTAGCCCAGAGTTGTTAACTGTGATCAAAACAATCATACTAAAAATAACTGGTCGTGTTGAACAATGTTGTAATCTTATGTTACCCATCAAGAATTAGGTAGCTAACGTTATAGACCAAGCACATTAGCATTAGCTACTTGTCAACCAGCACCTTTACAGTAGGCACCAAAGCACTTTTCCTCTTCATTCCCCCTACAGGTAGGAAGAGGAATTATCCGTTGCTGTTATCAATACCATTATTATTACCATTATTACCATTATTATTCTTAATTATTATTACCATTATTACCATTATTATTCTTCATTATTCTCATTGGGACGAGTTAATGAACCAATGGAACGGGCAGAAAATGGAATCTTTGGCGTTGGATCGATCGATATTGAAATAATTTAATATCAATAAATAAGGTATCTGGTGTGTGTTGCAAAATGGCATGTAATCAGTGACAAAACTATGCTTGTGGCAGAAAAATAACTCTCCAACAACACAAAAAACTGATTCTAGGTTTGTATCAAATCGTGGGTCAAAATCTTGACACAAACTAAATCCTGCGTTTGGTGTATCGTTACAGCCCTATAGCCTACCTATTGGAGCGGTATCGTTTTTCTTTTCTTCCCAGTCTCAGTTAGGCATCTTACATAATCTTATCAATCCTCGTATCCTAACGTCACCCATCATGGACACGCTCTACATCCCAGCAGATTCTTTGTGTCACATTACGTTTTTTGCAAACAGCAGTTTGCTTTACAACATTGGATATGCAGAGCATGTTAGTCACTGTATGGCAAAGCACAAAGAGAGCGCCTCAAATGCTATGAAACATTTTTTAAACGTTTTTGTAGTGTTCCCTTGACACTAACCAGTAAGTAACAATAAGAATCAGTTCCACAGAATGGCAGGTAAATGATGTAAAGCCTTTAAAAAAATATAATTATTCTGTTAATGATGGTGCTGCAACCTCAGAATGAGATTAGTAGGCCTAAGATTTTTTCACCGGCAGGATTGCACATAAACAAAATAGATTACAGGTTCAATAACATTTCACCGGTATTCTATTAATGATTAAATATGAAATTAATACACTATGCATTTACTCATGCAGCAGTTTTCTCCCACACAAATTCTCTTTTGCAGAAGCCACTGTGTTGCTTTTTTAACAAAATATATGTTCAAACTTGCTGTACGTGCGCGTGAGTATTTCCGGTGACCAGATGTTTGAGTTTGTTGCCATGGTGAATCGTATCAGTGCTCCATTCATTCACACTGCCTTTTTATAGCGGTGGTGCACGCTTAACTGAGTGAACCTACTCTGGGTTGAGTGAACCAACTCAAATCGGCTGTTCTAGAACCGAAAACTCAAGTTTCCCATCTCAGGGTAAATCAACTCAAAGTTCAGGGTTAGACTCAGTTTGTTAAACCTTCCTGAAACGGGCCCCAGGAAGATGCCCTAACATCATGAAGGGGCAGCTTGTTGTATTTTTTGATTTATTGTGTTATTTTGTGTGCGCATTCCACATTTCAGCTCCACTACATCTTGTTCAGTGAAATTCAGGTGATTGCATTTAAAATTGTTCACAATAATATTGAATGTCTATTTTTCCTCATACATAATCTGTGAAATGACCCTGGGTCAAGGGATGAGTTAAACGCTATTCCACTTGAGAACTGAGTGGTTATTTAACCATTGAGGATTATGTCTAGAGCATCATGTCAGTGAGAATCTTTTTTTTTTCCTGTACGACGTTGCTGCATTCAGCCGGATTTTGTGTACAAAACTTGGTGTGGACAGCTTCTAGTACAGGATGATCCTGTATCATTGGGCTGTAAAAGGATGGCGAAGGATTCTTACTTCTAGGTGTCTTTAGCCGTGCCCCATTGGCCACCAGAGACCCTCCTCTGCCTCTTGGAGTCCTGGCTGGTTCTGATTGGTACTGGTGGTCTGAGTCATCGAGGGCCAACCGCCTTTTTGCCTAGATGGACAAAATATATTGTTAACAGCACGTGTCAGTTTTGGTCATTTGGTAGGCATCTCATCTTTGAAGCCACCAGAAATTATGCATGATGCAAAATAAATTACTTTCATCTTATGTCTCCAGTGTCAGTGTCCTAAAACATTCACAACTATTTAGAAATATAATAGAAGTTCAAGTGATTTTATAAAGAAAGTGCACTCGAGAATATCCAGTGTTAGATGAGGTATTTGGTAACTAAATCTGAGGCTTTCATTCTTCTGTTGTCTTTTCCATTTCAGTTGTGACAACAAAAAAATATCCTATATTGTTCTATCATTTAAAAAGGTGGATCAGTCAAAACTATATGGTAAAAAAGTTCAAAAAACAAGATGTTTTTTTATCAATATTCCAGTGTCACAAAGAGACTGTTGTCTTATAATGTTGCACAAAACCAATGGTTGTGATTTATTCTTATCTACACATTGGTAAGACAAACCCACATAGCTTTAGAGTGAGTCACACCTATGGGGTAGATCACATTGCTTCACAGTAATGTCAATAAAAAAAAAATGCCAACACAAGTATACTTATAGCCCCATAATTAACTTTGAATATTACCAATAGGAGACCCCAACCTGTCCAAGGATGTCAACGCTCATTTACTGTACCTTAGTCACCAGTTAATCAAATCTAAATAACGCCCTTTCCGAAGCAGTTTCAGGAGCTTAGTCTATTTCGATATAATCCAGTATTTTAACAACACATGTCCACATTTATCTTCACTCCAAAATTACGGGTCACAAATGTATAATCTGTTAGAACAAATTTCTTCTATTGTAGTACTTGCGTAGCCAGACAAAGGTGGGGTCATTATCTATGGTTTCGGCAATAGACATTTTAAATGTCTGCCTCCCTACCACTGCAGTACTTGACACTATGTTTAAGACCATTAAAGCTGTGTTCAACATTCATTTATAATGCAAATGTTGACTTACCCAACCACCATTTGCTGTTTCTCTGGCTGGGGGCCAATATTTTTACCAGCCTAAATTGGCATTCTAGTCATTACTGTTACATGGAATGGTGGCTTAGTGAATAGTCTCTCCAACCAGGGAACCCTTAAATACTTGTGTTGGCTAGAATCCACCCGGTTTAAGTGGCTGACCAACACAACAGTACCAGAGAGCTGGTCTACTGGTAAACCCCATGTAGACGAGCAGTCAATTAAACACTGATTAAGTACAACAAACCCTATAATTATCACTTTTACTTAATTCACCCCAAGTCTGAGAAAGAATAATATGCCCTCTGTTGACAGTCAAAATGTCAGCCATTTTATATCAGCAAGCAGTTCCCCTCACCCCCTGCCTGCTGATGGCTCCAGCCTGAGATCCAGAGGCTGGTTTAGTTCATGAAAGATGAATAGCCAGAACAACCCAAACACCCTGAATGCTGCTTAAACTATTTTGTGTGGTTTGTGCAGGTTGAAAACACAGGAAATGTGTAATCAGTTCAGCAACAATTTCCAGTTTCACTTTACTTGGCATGAAAGGCATCATAACGTTACACTTTATTTGCAAAAAAGGCACATAAAACACTTGCAAAATTAAGGTCAAGGCCGACAACGACTAATGTCCTTTGATAATTAATACTGCTAGTAGCCTTAAAAGCTAACACATTTCCAAGCTTCATCCAAGTTGGCTTGCATCTTCAGAGACGACTGGAAGAAATATCAATCGATCAACGTTAGTTTCAAAACTGAAGTGAAGCTTTAGCTCATAAGCTCATGTATTTGCAAATTAGGCACTACTGTCTTGTTGGAAAGCTAAAAAGTAGCAAACAGAGCCAAGTAGTCCAACAATCCCCCCCCCAACCCCCAAATTAGGGCACCAACAGCAGCCACTAGGCCACCGCTAACGTTACTCATCTCTAACCAATTTCCATCTGGCTGCAAGGGTGAAAGCGGTCTCAAAACACCATGAAGTTAGCATAGCCCGCTATTAGAAGACATGTCTACGTTTTTAGTATATCCTAAACTAACTTGAACTCGACGTTTGCTTCCCTACAGTCAACATACCACTTAACCAACCCACTTGAGTAACTTAGCTAGCGGTATGTAGTTAGCCACCTCGCTAGGTTGAGGGAATGCCCTGGCTAAGCAGCTAATGTTAGCTGCCCGAACAACAAGCTTGGCTAGGCTAGCAAGCTAACATTTTGTCGTGTTTGAGGCTAGTTGTAGCAAGCCAAATATGTTGAAACGAGCTGTATAGATGATTACCGGCGGTCTCCCCAGTGCGGGTCGTTGTCCTGCTCCGTTTGCTGCAGCTTGTTGTGGAGTTGTATAAATGTTGTTTATCTGCGGTTCTGATAAACACACACTTGATGTCTGTGTAACGTTGCAAGGCGGTGGGGTGGTTATTATTTGGATATACGTAGCGTTGGATTGACCAGGGTTTAAACGATCCGTGAGAGTTGTTAAAATGATATTATTGTCGAGAGGAGAGCCCCCAACCCCCGCTAAAAGCACTTTGTCCGGAGCCGAGGAGATCCCTCTTCTCATCTTGCGTATTCGGGGTAACCCCTTTCTTGTCTCAGTACTTTCAAGCCCGTATGGCTGCTAATCCGCCGCAAAAATTACAAAAATAATCAGACCGAAGTAAAGATGACAGTCTGATTCATCGACTTTTGTAAAGTATTTTTCCTTAAGAAAGTGCATTTAGGCAGATGCAACGGATTAAAAAGTAGCGCAACTCTCGTTCCCCCGGTCTAGAAATGGCTTCAGGAAACGGCCTGATGAATGAAGGGATACGGTTTACGCGCTCAAGAGCCCTCCCGCGAAACTCAGATTTCCCGGGAAATTTTCAAACAGAATTTACAAGACAGGCGCTATTGGTCCTTCAGAGAAAAGTCCCCACCCATAAAAGAGCCGTATTGACCAGTGACAGCTCAAGATTAGGTGTGCCACGTGTTCATTGGCAGTTGTAAACAGGCAGCGTCACCTGTCACGCCTTGCGTGTTCCCTGACAGGACGCTGAGTGGCGCAAGTGATCGGTTGTGCTGAAGAGGCAGAATGAACGGAAATGTTCACTCTTTATTTAATGTTCGCCCCCTTTCGTAGCTTGTGTTTTGTTGGCCCTTGTACATCAGAATGACAACATAACCTTTGGGCATTAAATACTGACATACTTCCAAGATAATAGGTAACTGTGATCATTGTATCATTGTAGCAGTTGGTAAAACCAGTTGAGCGAAAAGTAGTGACAAAACTAAATACTTTAAAAAAAAATATGATGATGAAAAAGTGCTATATTTTTGCTATAATGCTATAACGCTGTAATGCTATAATTTTAATATTGTGAGGCAGTATCATGTTTGTTTTTGTACATCATGTTTTATTATATAATAATACAAGCATGTAATATACAGTATATCATGATTTTATGCTCTGTAATGGACCATTCAAAGTTATTTTACTTTTAAGTACATTTTGAAGATAATACCTCTGTACTTTCATTAAATACAATTTTAAGGACTAATTTTTGTAATGGTGTTGACTTTACAATGTGGTTTTTCTACTTTTACTTGAGTAAAGGATTTGAAGACCAGCTTGGATGACCACCACTGCTTACATTACAGGTCTGAAAGTTGTTTTCTCAGGCCATACAACACTTGGTGTATTGCCGTCATAGTAAGCCACATGATCAATAAGTCAGAATGTACTGTCTTCCCTGTAAGTAGATCGTGAATTTTATAAAAGAAACGTAACTGTCCATACAAAAGATATTTAATCTCAACCAGGCTGTTATTTTGTAGCTGATCTTGACTTCTGACCTCACAATTGAATCCATGACGGGGCCTAGTACAAGAAGGAAGAAAATTCCCTCATGGGAATCTCTTAAATGCCACATGAATTGTTTATTATTTTGAAAGGCTAATTCATAGCTGGTGTCTCACTTTAAATATCTCCCTTGGACTCACTCTTTGCAAAAACGTTAACATCATTCTAGGTGGCCACTGACAAAACTTTGGGCATTAATTATGACTCTAATTATGACTCTCAGCAATAACCACAAAATAATGAATACATATTTATTATCTCAGCCATGCCATGTTTTGGCATTAATTATGACTCAAAGCATAAAACCTCTCATTAATGAATAAAAAATAAAAATAAATGTGTTTTCATCCATTTTCAAGTGACGAATTGTCAACTGCGGCAATCACCTTTACACTAGGCGTACACACACGTTACCACGTACCAACATGCGATTCCTTCTGTCTTTGAACCTATTCAAACAATGTAAATACACATTTTTATGGTTAACGAGTAGTGTTTTGTCACCATGAGTCACTAACAAAACACTCATTTTAAATAGGGCGGGGAACTCATGTTGCGCAAAGTTGGTAAGAGCCTGAATAACACAGCGGAAGTACGATGAGATGGGTTTCATACGTTTTATGACAATATTCTAATGTTAAATGTAGACGCGGAAGTTCCTCTTTAAAAAAAATCTATTTATTTTTCAGATAAAAGCGCATGATACACATTTGAAAATGAGGGATAGTAGAGTAAGTACCATACAGTCTATGGTAGGAACACAACATTTAGTGAGAATTGTAATTAAACCATAGCCTTTTATAGTGGAATGTCTGTGAGTATATTGTGGGCGAAAGCAAGTCCTTAGAATACATTTGTTCTCTCAGATATTATATTTCGTATTTGCTTTCTGTTTGAAGTTAGCATTCAATGCTAACCCCTAATTTTGCACGTTCACGACCCGGCTTTTATTTTGGAAGCAATGACCGGAAAAGCAATTCATTTGTTTGACTTGATTGGTCTGTCCTAGAAGGATGAGGGGAGTGCTGTATGCCGGCTCTGTGTAGCCTACTAGCTTGACTTATTGCGGAGGCTTTTGCCAAACAATGAATTTATGTCAGAGAAAATATAAGTAGTTACGAATAAATAAATAAAAAAACAAGGAAAAAGACAACCCGAAACATTGAGTCGTCGCGACAGAAAATCTACGCAGGATGGAGCGGGTGGACACTGCTTTTAAAACCACTGGGTCCAAGTGGCTGCTGCCTGTCAGTGAATACTTGGGCTTTCCCCTTGATCAGGTAGGAGGATCTGTCCATGAATCACAAAACAACGGGATATTTCGGAGTTGATAAACAGCATTTCCCATGCTCTGTTATCTTATGAACGTCACATTACGTTATGACTATATAGTTTGTAAGTGTGTCACTTGTTAGAGAGACGTGCAGTTATTCTATTCCCTTATATTCATCGACGTCCACATTGAAAAAACATTGAATCTACATATGCAATTATGAACTGATAATTGCATATGTAGATTCAATGTTTTTGGTGTCGCTCAGAATGGCATTTAGACACTGAAGACGTCAACTATTTGATATTCTGCTACACAATTATCACAGCAAAACGTTACATCCTTATAGAATGTATATGATACCACTGGGGATGATGAACCAAGTGGGAAACAATCACCATGCATCATGCTGTCAAAATATTATTTAGGAGTGTTATTTTTCAGGTATTTAAAAAACGGATATATCATTTCTATCTCTCCCATTCAGGTGAATTTTATGGTGTGCCAGCTGTTTGCCCTGGCTGCTGCCTTCTGGTTTCGTCTCTACCTCAGTCCTAGCCATGCCAATCCATTGGTCAGGCACGCTGTGGCCACTCTCCTTGGCATTGCTTTTCTCATCTTCTGCTTTGGATGGTACTGTATGATACTGTCAGAGATACGCTCACACAGTACTCCATTTCATTTCTTGCATATTATGTTGCACCTCTTCATTTTGTCTTTACTGAGTCAGAAAGTCTGTGGTAGTGTGTGGTAGTCACTGAGTTCTCAGCTATAATTGTCGACTAACTGTCTAGTTTTCTGACAGATAGGGATGATGTCAAGTGTGCAGGGCTAAAGGCTTGTAATTATAGGAAGACAATGGGGCTGTTGACAATTGGGTGTACAGAAAAGAGTGACACAGGAGAAATGTTTGTGGTGGCATTTGATTTATGAGCAACAGGCTTTAGGGGAAATGTGTCAGGGCTGCACTGACATACAGCCCACTTCAATTTAAAATAATGAACACTGTATTTTTCAAATAATATTAATGATGGACATTTTCTGGTCCTGTGTGTCCTTTTCTGCAGGTACTCAGCTCACATCCTGACAGTGGTGGTAGCAAGCTACTTGATCATCAACAAAGCTGACATCAACAATGTACACAGGTGTGTGTCAGTCATCATACTCATAAAGGGAAATTACCGTTAAAGTCTGGGATAAAGCAAAGTTATGGAAACACAATGTTGTATTAGACTGTAAAATGGATCATGAAATGTTACAGCACTAAAATGTGGTGGAATTTGTGACTTAAACATATCAAATATTTGGTTGGATCAAGTAGATTCTTAAGTGCCTAATGCAATCAACGAATGCCTTTTTGCCACACATCTAGAAAGTCTTCAGGTAAAACTTGTCAGACAAGATCCACCTGGAGACAGCATAGGAGTGAACAGATGGCTAGATAATGGTAACTATGTTAATAACTATGTTAATATGTTAACTAGTATTTGTTGCAGTAAGGCAGTATTTGACATTAAAATCTGAAAAACAACATTTATTGTTGCTTATCTCTTGGAATGTACCCATTCATTTACTCCCTGCAATGCACCTCGCCCCTGTTATCCTTCTTGCCTCAAGTGTGTCATTAGTGTGTCCGTAGTCATTTTCTTTTTATGAATGGAGTAACATAAAAAAAAGGTTTTGTTAGGTTACCCTGGTTGATATGTGTAAAGAGATTACCTGCAAAGGCAGGAAGATCACACCTGTGTTCTAGTCATGTGGAAGCAAAACAAAACAAACTGTGTTCCTGCTGATTGTTAAACACGCATACCAAATTACACCCTTATTTATAACTGGCACAGGGTGAAAGAAGGTAACAAACTCAGGACACTATAGTGCACACACACACAAAACTGAGTAATTATTCTGATATGTTATAATGTCAACATTTGGGACTGTTAAGAATTTGTTGTGGTGATCCTGGTGTTAAACATTTACCGTTCTTTTTGAAGACTTTAATTAATTTGAGCTTTAACCGGATGATTAGTAATGATTTTACCACTAATTAAATTTAGAATAGGTCAGATCATACATTTTCATGGTATCAACCAGCAGCTCCTCTCATAAGTCAGGACGCAGTATACACATTTAAAACATATTTAAAGACAGAACTGCATGTTGTGATTGACTTATTTTTAAACCAACTTCATTGGTAACAAATACATTATTCTTTTTGACCCATTTCCAATTTACAAATGCACACCAACAAGGTTTGCAGCAACTTATGTAAAATTATGTTTTGATGAAGACATTCAAGGAAAATGAATAACACTCAGGTAACAAATGTTAAATTCTTAGCATCCGACTTTTGAAAAACATCAATCACATAGTGTAGGAATTGAGCTAAGCCAAGCTCGTCTACATGCAGATATGTAAGAAAGGCATCCATGTGGCAGTCTTAATCCGAGTATGCAGAAAAAAAACACAACTATATCTTCAACAATTCCAGATGTTCCATTAGCGCAAAAGATAAAAACACCATGAGTGGATGTAAAAAACTTAAATTGGGGAAAAAGGCACAAAGCTGTGACCTGTGTGTGTGTGTGTGTGTCTCAGTAATAGTTTAGTAGTAAAAGAAATGTATTAATCAAACAAGACATTTAAAACTGATTAGTAGTTAACCAAGAGGTATTTATATTTATTAAAAGGATCCTCATTAGCTGCCGTCTATACGACCAGCTAGTCTTCCTGGGGTCCAAAAGGCAGCAGCCCTACTTGGTAATATTAACTTTTATATAGGCAGAACATCTTTTTGTCTGATGTAGTTTTTATTAATTTTTTCGCCATTTTTAGGCCTATATTTCACAAGATAGCTGAAGACACATAAGGGGGGGTGGGGCAGCAAAGGGCCACAGGGCAGTGTTGAACCTGGGCCCGCTGCGTCGAGGAGTAAAGCTCTATATATGGGCGCCGCTCTACCAACTGAGCTACCCGGGCGCCCCTGTCTGATTTAGTTTTGTTTATTCCTCCATACACAGGTATTCCATGGTGACGGCTATGGGCTACTTGACACTGTGCCAAGTGAGCAGAGTCTTTATCTATAACTATGGAGTTCTGTCCACTGACTTCTCTGGGTAAGGAAACACGTAATTACTCTGTAATCTTCTCTCTTTGCCACACTTTCTTGGTGACAGTATATTAATCGTTTTTCATTCACACCGTTTTAGAGCAGTTCTGATACAATCAGTTAACATGTGAAACTGTGTTGTACCTGTTCACACATTCGCCAGTGCCACGGCCTTATGTAAATACAACACCACTGATTAAAAAGCAGCAGTGTTGATTGTTCATAGTTGACATTGTAGTAGCCAGGGAGAGTTAAGGTACTTGCTGCCTCCTGGCAACTGTGACTTTGTTGTGCTAGAAACAAGGCTGCTTCTAAATCAGTGAGCCGTTTACTCTATTTTCATTACAGCATTACATTTGGACTCAACTCTTTCAGAGCTAAAAGGAGATTTTAGCGAAGCAGGAGGGGATTTCCTATAACAGAAGATGAGCAGTGACTCCTTTGTCATTTCTTATTATTTCATAAATGAAAGATTGCATCATCAAAATGACTATTTGTGGGAATGCTGTTCCACAGCATTCCAACTATTGTTATTCGGTTCTTTATTTATTGTGGGAATGCTGTTCCACAGCAGTCCCACTATTGTTATTCGGTTCTTTATTATTCTTCCTTCTTTTTATTCCGTACGTTTTTTGGCTCTCTCTAACTTCTGCATACTTTCAGCTATTTAAACCATTCAACTTTTCAAATCTTCAGCTCTTTCAGCAGATGATGGGACTTCTTCAACAATTTTTCTGCTATTTATACTTTTTCAAATATTAAGCTTTTAAACAATTTTTTTTAACATTAAAGTCAATGAGAGCAAGCTTCAAATCCTTCAAATCTTCTTCTGCTCCCAAAACTTTCAGCGCCTTCATACTTTGACGTACAGACGTGGTTCAAACTTTAAAACGTTCAAAAAATATTCAGCTATCAGAACTTGGCTTTTCAGATTGATATATTTTACAGTTTTTGTGAAAAAGCAGTTTAAGTATAGTGAACATTTTAGGATTTTTCTGCGTTTATAATGAGTGTGTATTGCGTGCAGTAGAGTGAGGAGTGATGTCACTAGAGTGAAACACTTTGAAAAAATAATCTTACTCTGTTCTCTATAACTTGCTCCCACACCAACAATTCTAACTTGTCATGGACAATTTATACATCAAAACGTAGGTATTCTTGTCTAGTTTCAGCCAATGTGCTCATTCATGTGGTATGAATTATACTTTTTGCTCAGCGAGCTTTCAAATTACAAGAGTTCAGGATCTTTCTCCATTCACTGCCATGTTAAACATCGTCCACATTTCTGAGCAAAACACAGAGCAAAGCTCTTTTTTAAATCGCTGATACGCCAACATTTATAAGTTTATCAACATGAATTTTATATCAATACGTTCACAAAGGCCTTCTGGTGCTCATGAGGAGGTTATTTGACTGACATAACTTTTCATTTTGCCCATCTGACCATTTGTTTGAGAGCTGGTTTAGTGTCTCAGGAGCTGCGTTTTTCCCACAGTTGACACAGCAGCTGCATCGTTAACAGATCAAAGTGATGACATCACAGAGATGAAAGGCTTCCTAGCTGTGTTTACAAACATGGCCACTGATCATATGTAGCCATGACAACCATTTCCCAGACACTGCAATACTCTGTATGTCTGTCTGTCTCATTATATATTACAATGTATAGCACACTAAATAGATGCTTCAGTGGTGGCGTAGTGGTTATGACACAAACCCTTCATGTGGGAGACCGGGGTTTGATTCCCACAGTGAAACTTCTGCTTAAACTTTCCTACTTGTTTAACTATTCTTACTACTTAAGCTTCTTCTTACTGATTTATCCAGTTTAGCTTTAGCATTTGCAATTTTTTCACATCATTTTTTACATTAGTGGTGTAATTTAACTTAATTACAACCATTCCTACTTTTTCAACTATTCTCACTACTTTTACTAATTTAAGCTAATCAACCAGGTTAGCTTTAGCATTTCAGCTATTCAGCATTTTTCAACTATTCTCACTACTTCAACATCTTCTTACGGATTTGAGTTATTTATCCAGTTTAGCTTTAGCATTTCAGCTATTCAGCATTTTTCAACTATTCTCACTACTTCAACATCTTCTTGATTTAAGCTATTTATCCAGGTTAGCTTTAGCATTTCAATAATTTATTTAGAATTTTTCCACAATTACATTATTGTTGTTATTCAACTTAATTAAAACCATTCCTACATTTCAACTATTTTTACTACTTAAGCTTCTTCTTACTGATTTAAGCTATTCATCCAGGTTATCTTTAGTAATTCAGCTATTCAGAATTTTTCAACTATTCTCACTACTTCAACATCTTTATACTGATTTAAGCTATTTATCCAGTTTAGCTTTAGCATTTAATTTTTTTCTTCTTCAATTTTTCCACCTTTTTTACATTAGTGGTGTTATTCAACTTAATTACAACCATTCTTACTTTTTCAACTATTTTTACAACTTTTACTGATTTAAGCTGTTCAACCAGGTTAGCTTTAGCAATTTAGCTATTCAGCATTCCCACGCATTTTCTGCAGGAAATGCATTTTCTAGTTCTTCTTTCTTATTATTATTCCGTACGTTTTTTGGCTCTCTCTAACTTCTGCATACTTTCAGCTATTTAAACAGTTCAACTTTTCAAATCTTCAGCTCTTTCAGCAGATGATGGGACTTCTTCAGCAATTTTTCTGCAATTTATACTTTTTCAAATATTAAGCTTTTAAACAATTTTTTTTAACATTAAAGTCAATGAGAGCAAGCTTCAAATCCTTCAAATCGTCTTCTGCTCCCAAAATTTTCAGCGCCTTCATACTTTGACCTACAGACGTGGTTCAAACTTTAAAACGTTCACAAAATATTCAGCTATCAGAACTTGGCTTTTCAGATTGATGTATTTTACAGTTTTTGTGAAAAAGCAGTTTAAGTATAGTGAACATTTTATGATTTTTCTGCATTTATAATTAGTGTGTATTGCGTGCAGTAGAGTGAGGAGTGATGTCACTAGAGTGGAGAGAGTCAAAAAAATCCTCTTGGTTCTATCTCTATAACTCGCTCCCACACCAACAATTCTAACTTGTCATGGACAATTTATACATCAAAACGTAGGTATTTTTGTCTAGTTTCAGCCAATGTGCTCATTTATGTGATATGAATTATACTTTTTGCTCAGCGAGCTTTCAAAGGACAAGAGTTCAGGATCTTTCTCCATTCACTGCCATGTTAAGCATTGTCCACATTCCTGAGCAAAACGCAGAGCGACGCTCTTTTTTAAATCGCTGATACGCCCACATTTATAAGTTTATCAACATGAATTTTATATCAATACGTTCACAAAGGCCTTCTGGTGCTCATGAGGAGGTTATTTGACTGAAATAACTTTTCATTTTGCCCGTCTGACCATTTGTTTGAGAGCTGGTTTAGTGTCTCAGGAGCTGCGTTTTTCCCACAGTTGACACAGCAGCTGCATCGTTAACAGATCAAAGCGATGACATCACAGAGATCAAAGGCTTCCTAGCTATGGCCACTGATTATATGTAGCCATGACAACCATTTCCCAGACACTGCAATACTCTGTATGTCTGTCTGTGTCATTATATATTATAATTTATAGCACACTAAACAGATGCTTTAGTGGTGGCGTAGTGGTTATGACACATACCCTTCATGTGGGAGACCGGGGTTTGATTCCCACAGTAAAACCTCTGCTTAAACTTTCCTACTTTTTTAACTATTCTTACTACTTAAGCTTCTTCTTACTGATTTATCCAGTTTAGCTTTAGCATTTGCAATTTTTCACATCATTTTTAAAATTTGTGGTGTAATTCAACTTAATTAAACCATTCCTACTTTTTCAACTATTCTCACTACTTTTACTAATTTAAGCTATTCAACCAGGTTAGCTTTAACAATTCAGCTATTCAGCATTTTTCAACTATTCTCACTACTTCAACATCTTCTTACTGATTTGAGCTATTTATCCAGGTTAGCTTTAGCATTTCAATATATTTTTGAATTTTCCCACCTTTTTACATTAGTGGTGTTATTCAACTTAATTAAAACCATTCCTACTTTTTCAACTATTTTCACTACTTAAGCTTCTTTTTACTGATTTAAGCTAATCTACCAGTTTAGCTTTAGCATTTCAGCTATTCAGCATTTTTCAACTATTCTCACTACTTCAACATCTTCTTGATTTAAGCTATTTATCCAGGTTAGCTTTAGCATTTCAATAATTTCTTTAGAATTTTTCCACAATTTATTACATTATTGTTGTTATTCAACTTAATTAAAACCATTCCTACTTTTTCAACTATTTTTACTACTTAAGCTTCTTCTTACTGATTTAAGCTATTCAACCAGGTTATCTTTAGTTTTTCAACTATTCTCACTACTTCAACATCTTTATACTGATTTAAGCTATTTATCCAGTTTAGCTTTAGCATTTAATTTTCTTCTTCTTCAATTTTTCCACCTTTTTTTACATTAGTGGTGTTAATTACAACCATTCTTACTTTTTCAACTATTTTTACAACTTTTACTGATTTAAGCTGTTCAACCAGGTTAGCTTTAGCAATTCAGCTATTCAGCATTCCCACGCATTTTCTGCAGGAAATGCCTTTTCTAGTTGTGGGAATGCTGTTCCACAGCAGTCCCACTATTGTTATTCTGTTCTTTATTGTGGGAATGCTGTTCCACAGCAGTCCCACTATTGTTATTGTGGGAATGCTGTTATACAGCATTCCCACTATTGTTATTCTGTTCTTTATTATTGTGGGAATGCTGTTCCACAGCAGTCCCACTATTGTTATTCTGTTCTTTATTGTGGGAATGCTGTTCCACAGCAGTCCCACTATTGTTATTCTGTTCTTTATTATTATTATTTCGTCTTCCGTACGTTTTTTGGCTCTCCGTATCTTCTGCATACTTTCAGCTATTTAAACCGTTCAACTTTTCAAATCTTCAGCTCTTTCAGCAGATGATGGGACTTCTTCAGCAATTTTTCTACTATTTATACTTTTTCATATATTAAGCTTTTAAACAATTTTTTTTAACATTAAAGTCAATGAGAGCAAGCTTCAAATCCTTCAAATCTTCTTCTGCTCCCAAAACTTTCAGCGCCTTCATACTTTCACCTACAGACGTGGTTCAAACTTTAAAACGTTCACAAAATATTCAGCTATCAGAACTTGGCTTTTCAGATTGATATATTTTACAGTTTTTGTGAAAAAGCAGTTTAAGTATAGTGTACATTTTAGGATATTTCTGCGTTTATAATGAGTGTGTATTGCGTGTAGTAGAGTGAGGAGTGATGTCACTAGAGTGAAGCGCTGAAAAATTATCTTACTCCGTTCTCTATAACTCGCTCCCACACCAACAATTCTAACTTGTCATGGACAATTTATACATCAAAACGTAGGTATTCTTGTCTAGTTTCAGCCAATGTGCTCATTCATGTGGTATGAATTATACTTTTGCTCAGCGAGCTTTCAAACGACAAGAGTTCAGGATCTTTCTCCATTCACTGCCATGTTAAGCATTGTCCACATTTCTGAGCAAAACACAGAGCGAAGCTCTTTTTAAATCGCTGATACGCCCACATTTATAAGTTTATCAACATGAATTTTATATCAATACGTTCACAAAGGCCTTCTGGTGCTCATGAGGAGGTTATTTGACTGAAATAACTTTTCATTTTGCCCATCTGACCATTTGTTTGAGAGCTGGTTTAGTGTCTCAGGAGCTGCGGTTTCCCCACAGTTGACACAGCAGCTGCATCGTTAACAGATCAAAGAGATGACATCACAGAGATGAAAGGCTTCCTAGCTGTGTTAACAAACATGGCCACTGATCATGTGTAGCCATGACAACCATTTCCTAGACACTGCAATACTCTGTATGTCTGTCTGTCTCATTATATATTACAATGTATAGCACACTAAACAGATGCTTCAGTGGTGGCGTAGTGGTTATGACACAAACCCTTCATGTGGGAGACTGGGGTTCGATTCCCACAGAGAAACTTCTGCTTAAACTTTCCTACTTGTTTAACTATTCTTACTACTTAAGCTTCTTCTTACTGATTTATCCAGTTTAGCTTTAGCATTTGCAATTTTTTCACATCATTTTTTACATTAGTGGTGTAATTCAACTTAATTACAACCATTCCTACTTTTTCAACTATTCTCACTACTTTTACTAATTTAAGCTAATCAACCAGGTTAGCTTTAGCATTTCAGCTATTCAGCATTTTTCAACTATTCTCACTACTTCAACATCTTCTTACTGATTTAAGCTATTCAACCAGGTTAGCTTTAGCAATTCAGCTATTCAGCATTTTTCAACTATTCTCACTACTTCAACATCTTCTTGATTTAAGCTATTTATCCAGGTTAGCTTTAGCATTTCAATAATTTCTTTAGAATTTTTCCACAATTACATTATTGATGTTATTCAACTTAATTAAACCATTCCTACATTTCAACTATTTTTACTACTTAAGCTTCTTCTTACTGATTTAAGCTGTTCAACCAGGTTAGCTTTAGTAATTCAGCTATTCAGAATTTTTCAACTATTCTCACTACTTCAACATCTTTATACTGATTTAAGCTATTTATCCAGTTTAGCTTTAGCATTTAATTTTTCTTCTTCAATTTTTCCACCTTTTTTACATTATTGTTGTTATTCAACTTAATTACAACCATTCCTACTTTTTCAACTATTTTTACAACTTTTACTGATTTAAGCTGTTCAACCAGGTTAGCTTTAGCAATTCAGCTATTCAGCATTCCCACGCATTTTCTGCAGGAAATGCATTTTCTAGTTGTGGGAATGCTGTTCCACAGCATTCCAACTATTGTTATTCGGTTCTTTATTTATTGTGGGAATGCTGTTCCACAGCATTCCCACTATTGTTATTCGGTTCTTTATTTATCCTTACTTATTATTATTCCGTACGTTTTTTGGCTCTCTCTATCTTCTGCATACTTTTAGCTATTTATACCGTTCAACTTTTACAATCTTCAGCTCTTTCAGCAGATGATGGGACTTCTTCTACTATTTTTCTACTATTTATACTTTTTCAAATATTAAGCTTTTAAACAATTTTTTTTAACATTAAAGTCAATGAGAGCAAGCTTCAAATCCTTCAAATCTTCTTCTGCTCCCAAAATTTTCAGCTCCTTCATACTTTCACCTACAGACATGATTCAAACTTTAAACCATTCACAAAATATTCAGCTATCCAACTATGGCTTTTCAGATTGATATATTTTACAGTTTTTGTGAAAAAGCAGTTTAAGTATAGTGAACATTTTATGATTTTTCTGCGTTTATAATGAGTGTGTATTGCGTGCAGTAGAGTGAGGAGTGATGTCACTAGAGTGGAGAGAGTCAAAAAATTCATCTTACTCCGTTCTCTATAACTTGCTCCCACGCCAACAATTCTAACTTGTCATGGACAATTTATACATCAAAACGTAGGTATTCTTGTCTAGTTTCAGCCAATGTGCTCATTTCTGCAATATGAATTATACTTTTCGCTCAGCGAGCTTTCAAAGGACAAGAGTTCAGGATCTTTCTCCATTCACTGCCATGTTAAACATCGTCCACATTTCTGAGCAAAACACAGAGCGAAGCTCTTTTTAAATCGCTGATACGCCCACATTTATAAGTTTATCAACATGAATTTTATATCAACACGTTCACAAAGGCCTTCTGGTGCTCATGAGGAGGTTATTTGACTGAAATAACTTTTCATTTTGCCCGTCTGACCATTTGTTTGAGAGCTGGTTTAGTGTCTCAGGAGCTGCGGTTTCCAACAGTTGACACAGCAGCTGCATCGTTAACAGATCAAAGTGATGACATCACAGAGATGAAAGGCTTCCTAGCTGTGTTTACAAACATGGCCACTGATCATATGTAGCCATGACAACCATTTCCCAGACACTGCAAGACTCTGTATGTCTGTCTGTGTCATTATATATTATAATGTATAGCACACTAAACAGATGCTTTAGTGGTGGTGTAGTGTTATGACACATACCCTTCATCTGAGAGACTGGGGTTCGATTCCCACAGTGAAACCTCTGCTTATTCAACTTAATTAAAAAGCTTCTTCTTACTGATTTATCTCGTTTAGCTTTAGCATTTGCAATTTTTCCACATCATTTTTTACATTAGTGGTGTAATTCAACTTAATTACAACCATTCCTACTTTTTCAACTATTCTCACTACTTTTACTAATTTAAGCTAATCAACCAGGTTAGCTTTAACATTTCAACTATTCAGAATTTTTCAACTATTCTCACTACTTCAACATCTTTATACTGATTTAAGCTATTTATCCAGTTTAGCTTTAGCGTTTAATTTTTTTCTTCTTCAATTTTTCCACCTTTTTTTACATTAGTGGTGTTATTCAACTTAATTACAACCATTCCTACTTTTTCAACTATTCTTACTACTTTTACTGATTTAAGCGATTCAACCAGGTTATCTTTAGTTTATTCAGCTATTCAGCATTTTTCAACTGTTCTCACTACTTCAACGTCTTCTTACTAATTTAAGCTATTTCTCCAGTTTAGCTTTAGCGTTTAAAATTTAAAAAAAATTTCCACATCGTTTTTACATTAGTGATGTTATTCAACTTAATTAAAACCAGTTCTACTTTTTTCAACTATTTTTACTACTTAAGCATCTTCTTACTGATTTAAGCTATTTATCCAGTTTAGCTTTAGCATTTCAATTTTTTTAAATTATTCCACCTTTTTACACTAATGGTGTTATTCAACTTAATTAAAACCACTTCTACTTTTTTAACTATTCTTACAACTTTTACTGATTTAAGCTATTCAACCAGGTTAGCTTTAGCAATTCACCTATTTAGCATTTTTCAACTATTCTCACAACTCACTACATCTTCTTACTGATTTAAGCTATTTATCCAGTTTAGCGTTTCAATTTTTTCTACAACTTTTACTGATTTAAGCTATTCAACCATGTTAGCTTTAGCAATTCAGCTATTCAGCATTCCCACGCATTTTCTGCAGGAAATGCATTTTCTAGTTATTATTATTATTTCTTCCGTACGTTTTTGGCTCTCCTATCTTCTGCATACTTTCAGCTATTTAAACCATTCAACTTTTCAAATCTTCAGCTCTTTCAGCAGATTATTGGACTTCTTCAGCAATTTTTCTACTATTTATACTTTTTCAAATATTAAGCTTTTAAACAATTTTTTTTAACATTAAAGTCAATGAGAGCACGCTTCAAATCCTTCAAATCTTCTTCTGCTCCCAAAACTTTCAGCGCCTTCATACTTTCACCTACAGACATGGTTCAAACTTTAAACCATTCACGAAATATTCAGCTATCACGCTATGGCTTTTCAGATTGATATATCTTACAGTTTTTGTGAAAAAGCAGTTTAAGTATAGTGAACATTTTATGATTTTTCTGCGTTTATAATGAGTGTGTATTGCGTGCAGTAGAGTGAGGAGTGATGTCACTAGAGTGAAGCGCTTTGAAAAAATTATCTTGGTTCTATCTTTATAACTTGCTCCCACACCAACAATTCTAACTTGTCATGGACAATTTATACATCAAAACGTAGGTATTCTTGTCTAGTTTCAGCCAATGTGCTCATTTATGCGATATGAATTATACTTTTTGCTCAGCGAGCTTTCAAAAGACAAGAGTTCAGAATCTTTCTCCATTCACTGCCATGTTAAACATCGTCCACATTTCTGAGCAAAACGCAGATCGAAGCTCTTTTTTAAATCGCTGATACGCCCACATTTATAAGTTTATCAACATGAATTTTATATCAATACGTTCACAAAGGCCTTCTGGTGCTCATGAGGAGGTTATTTGACTGAAATAACTTTTCATTTTGCCCGTCTGACCATTTGTTTGAGAGCTGGTTTAGTGTCTCAGGAGCTGCGGTGTCCAACAGTTGACACAGCAGCTGCATCGTTAACAGATCAAAGAGATGACATCACAGAGATGAAAGGCTTCCTAGCTGTGTTTACAAACATGGCCACTGATCATATGTAGCCATGACAACCATTTCCCAGACACTGTAACACTCTGTATGTCTGTCTGTCTCATTATATATTACAATGTATAGGACATTAAGCAGATGCTTCAGTGGTGGCGTAGTGGTTATGAGACAAACCCTTCATGTGGGAGATTGGGGTTCGATTCCCACAGTAAAACCTCTGCTTAAATTTTCCTACTTTTTTAACTATTCTTACTACTTAAGCTTCTTCTTACTGATTTATCCAGTTTAGCTTTAGCATTTGCAATTTTTTCACATCATTTTTTACATTAGTGGTGTAATTCAACTTAATTACAACCATTCCTACTTTTTCAACTATTCTCACTACTTTTACTAATTTAAGCTAATCAACCAGGTTAGCTTTAACAATTCAGCGATTCAGCAATTTTCAACTATTCTCACTACTTCAACATCTTCTTACTGATTTGAGCTATTTATCCAGGTTAGCTTTAGCATTTCAATATATTTTTGTAATATATACACTGTAATACTCTGTATGTCTGTCTGTCTCATTATATATTACAATGTAACTGTTTGTGTCTCCTGTGTGTGTGTCTGTTTGTGTCTCCTGTGTGTGTGTGTGTGTGTGTGTGTGTGTGTGTGTGTTTGTGTGTGTGTGTGTGCACGCACATGCAGACAGACAGATAGAGACATACACAGATAAATTATATATTACCCTGTATAGTTTGTAAAGAAGACACTTCAGTGGTGGTGCAGTGGTTATGTCACATGCCTTTCATGCCAGAGACCGGGTTCAATTCCCACAATGGCATCCCATCACCTAGTGTTAAAAAGGCTTTTAACCCTGTTATGATTATTTATTATTCCGTACGTTTTTAATTGTCCGTATCTTCTGCAGACTTTCAGTTATTAAAACCATTCAACTTTTAAAATCTAGCTCTAGCTCCTTATGGTGTAGTGGTGTTATTCAACTTAACTACAACCAGTTCTACTTTTTCAACTATTTTTACTACTTAAGCTTCTTCTTACTGATTTAAGCTATTCATACAGTTTAGCTTTAGCATTTCAGCATTTTTCAACTATTCTCACCACTTCAACATCTTCTTACTGATTTAAGCTATTTCTCCAGTTTAGCTTTAGCATTTTTTTTTTTATTTTATTTTTTTACATTTTTCACCTTTTTTACAGTAGTGGTGTTATTCAACTTAACTACAACCAGTTCTACTTTTTTCAACTATTTTTACTACTTAAGCTTCTTCATACTGATTTAAGCTATTTATACAGTTTAGCTTTAGCATTTAAGCTATTCAGCAATTTAACTATTCTCACTACTTCCACATCTTCTTACTGATTTAAGCTATTTCTCCAGTTTAGCTTTAGCATTTAAATTTTTTTTAATTATTCCACCTTTTTACACTAATGGTGTTATTCAACTTAATTAAAACCACTTCTACTTTTTTAACTATTCTTACAACTTTTACTGATTTAAGCTATTCAACCAGGTTAGCTTTAGCAATTCACCTATTTAGCATTTTTCAACTATTCTCACTACTTCAACATCTTCTTACTGATTTAAGCTATTTATCCAGTTTAGCGTTTTAATTTTTTCTACAACTTTTACTGATTTAAGCTATTCAACCAGGTTAGCTTTAGCAATTCAGCTATTCAGCATTCCCACGCATTTTCTGCAGGAAATGCATTTTCTAGTTATTCTTACTTATTATTCCGTACGTTTTTTGGCTCTCTCTACCTTCTGCATACTTTCTGCTATTTAAGCCGTTCAACTTTTACAATCTTCAGCTCTTTCTGCAGATGATGGGACTTCTTCTACTATTTTTCTACTATTTATACTTTTTCAAATATTAAGCTTTTAAACAATTTTTTTTAACATTAAAGTCAATGAGAGCACGCTTCAAATCCTTCAAATCCTCTTCTGCTCCCAAAATTTTCAGCGCCTTCATACTTTGACCTACAGACGTGGTTCAAACTTTAAAACGTTCACAAAATATTCAGCTATCCGGCAATGGCTTTTCAGATTGATATATTTTACAGTTTTTGTGAAAAAGCAGTTTAAGTATAGTGAACATTTTATGATTTTTCTGCGTTTATAATGAGTGTGTATTGCGTGCAGTAGAGTGAGGAGTGATGTCACTAGAGTGGAGAGAGTCAAAAAAATCCTCTTTATTCTCTCTCTATAACTTGCTCCCACGCCAACAATTCTAACTTGTCTTAGATAATTTATACATCAAAACGTAGGTATTCTTGTCTAGTTTCAGCCAATTTGCTCATTCATGCAATATGAATTATACTTTTTGCTCAGCGAGGTTTCAAACGACAAGAGTTCAGAATCGTTCTCCATTCACTGCCATGTTAAACATTGTCCACTTTTCTGAGCAAAATGCAGAGTGAAGCACTGTTTTAAATCGCTGATACGCCGACATTTTTAACTTTATCAACATGAATTTTATATCAATACGTTCACAAAGGCCTTCTGGTGCTCATGAGGAGGTTATTTTATTGAAATAACTTTCCATTTTGCCCGTCTGACCATTTGTTTGAGAGCTGGTTTAGTGTCTGAGGAGCTGCGGTTTGCCACAGTTGACACAGCAGCTGCATCGTTAACAGATCAAAGAGATGACATCACAGAGATGAAAGGCTTCCTAGCTGTGTTTACAAACATGGCCACTGATCATATGTAGCCATGGCAACCATTTCCCGGACACTGCAATACTCTGTCTGTCTCATTATATATCACAATGTATAGCACACTAAATAGATGCTTTAGTGGTAGCCTAGTGGTTATGACATACCCTTCATGTGGGAGACTGGGGTTCAATTCCCACAGTGAAACTTCTGCCTAAACTTTCTTAACTATTCTTACTACTTAAGCTTCTTCTTACTGATTTATTCAGTTTAGCTTTAGCATTTGCAATTTTTCACATCATTTTTACATTAGTGGTGTAATTCAACTTAATTACAACCATTCCTACTTTTTCAACTATTCTCACTACTTTTACTAATTTAAGCTATTCAACCAGGTTAGCTTTAACAATTCAGCGATTCAGCAATTTTCAACTATTCTCACTACTTCAACATCTTCTTACTGATTTGAGCTATTTATCCAGGTTAGCTTTAGCATTTCAATATATTTTTGAATTTTCCCACCTTTTTACATTAGTGGTGTCATTCAACTTAATAAAAATCATTCCTACTTTTTCAACTATTTTTACTACTTAAGCTTCTTTTTACTGATTTAAGATAATCAACCAGGTTAGCTTTAGCATTTCAGCTATTCAGCATTTTTCAACTATTCTCACTACTTCAACATCTTCTTACTGATTTGAGCTATTTATCCAGGTTAGCTTTAGCATTTCAATATATTTTTGTAATATATACACTGTAATACTCTGTATGTCTGTCTGTCTCATTATATATTACAATGTAACTGTTTGTGTCTCCTGTGTGTGTGTCTGTTTGTGTCTCCCTGTGTGTGTGTGTGTGTGTGTTGTGTGTGTGTGTGTGCACGCACACGCAGACAGACAGATAGAGACATACACAGATAAATTATATATTACCCTGTATAGTTTGTAAAGAAGACACTTCAGTGGTGGTGCAGTGGTTATATCACATGCCTTTCATGCCAGAGACCCGGGTTCAATGCCCACAATGGCAGCCCATCACCTAGTGTTAAAAAGGCTTTTAACCCATTTATGATTATTTATTATTCCGTACGTTTTTTAATTGTCCGTATCTTCTGCAGACTTTCAGTTATTAAAACCATTCAACTTTTAAAATCTAGCTCTAGCTCCTTATGGTGTAGTGGTGTTATTCAACTTAACTACAACCAGTTCTACTTTTTTCAACTATTTTTACTACTTAAGCTTCTTCTTACTGATTTAAGCTATTTATACAGTTTAGCTTTAGCATTTCAGCATTTTTCAACTATTCTCAC
The DNA here is from genome assembly GCA_013375575.1 of Percina caprodes. Taxonomy (NCBI): domain Eukaryota; kingdom Metazoa; phylum Chordata; class Actinopteri; order Perciformes; family Percidae; genus Percina; species Percina caprodes. The sequence goes on along the minus strand of JABXJD010000256.1, from coordinate 765,281 downwards.
CACTTCAACATCTTCTTACTGATTTAAGCTATTTCTCCAGTTTAGCTTTAGCATTTCAAGTTTTTTTTATTTTTTACATTTTTCTCCTTTTTTACAGTAGTGGTGTTATTCAACTTAACTACAACCAGTTCTACTTTTTCAACTATTTTTACTACTTAAGCTTCTTCATACTGATTTAAGCTATTTATACAGTTTAGCTTTAGCATTTAAGCTATTCAGCAATTTAACTATTCTCACTACTTCCACATCTTCTTACTGATTTAAGCTATTTCTCCAGTTTAGCTTTAGCATTTAAATTTTTTTTAATTATTCCACCTTTTTACACTAATGGTGTTATTCAACTTAATTAAAACCACTTCTACTTTTTTAACTATTCTTACAACTTTTACTGATTCAAGCTATTCAACCAGGTTAGCTTTAGCAATTCACCTATTTAGCATTTTTCAACTATTCTCACTACTTCAACATCTTCTTACTGATTTAAGCTATTTATCCAGTTTAGCGTTTCAATTTTTTCTACAACTTTTACTGATTTAAGCTATTCAACCAGGTTAGCTTTAGCAATTCAGCTATTCAGCATTCCCACGCATTTTCTGCAGGAAATGCATTTTCTAGTTTGAAATTGAAACTCTGCCCGCAGGTTTCAACTGCAACTTCATTCCACAGCTATTCTTACATTAATGGCATGCGGTTGGTTTGATTAAAAGGGTCATCATTTTGTTCACATACTGGGCCTCCCAGGATTCTCAAAAATCAGACATTAAACTATACATGGAGCTGCAAATATATGTGTTTTGTCAGGATAATGCTTGATGTGGCAGCAGTGGTTTTACTATGATGGCTCATAACAGATAAAGCCAGTTATAGTGTTTACTGTGTGCAGTTGCTTTTTGAAAAGTGACTGTTCAGTTTGCTGGCTCCTGTATTCAGCAACTTTTTGTCCAGTTCTGGTCTAGAGGAAATTGTACTCTTGCACTCCCTCGTGACTTTAGGGATGATCTGCCAGGCCTGTGAGTCAGCCTTGGTAGGGTCATATATTGAATTAGAGATCCAGCTCCTTTTAGTTTACAGATTGAACAGATGAATGGTTGTGAATCACAAAGATAGTGTGCATATGTTTAGCTACTTACACAGGATTGGATGTAATAATCCGGTGCTATAGACAATACTTATAAATATAAGGTTATGTGACTCACATTGCGTTTTGCTTTGCTTGTATTTGCGGTTTTCTACTGTCATGTTGTCCTCATTATCACTTTGATATGTTGTGTTGCTTTCCCTGTCGGAAGATGCCAAAAACAGTTAATCTAGAGGTCGTCTCCAAAGTCTGTGTGCTTTTTTCCCATTTGTCATTGAGAATTTCCTTAAGCCAGTCTTACTGAATTTGTGCAAGGCAGCAGAACTGAAACTCAACAGGATCAAAATCTTGTGTACAGAGCCAACTTTAGAGTCTACATGGAAAAACAGAGTCTGTTGGCCACAGCGGTGGAGAGAGTTGCACATACTGGCTGGCACCCTGAAAGGGTTTCTCTAAAGCCAACTGCCAACTCTCATTGAGCTGGCACTGCCAGCCGCTCGGCCCCTCTCTGCCTCGGTTTTCCATGCTGTCCACACAATGCAGCCCACTCAAACACAGGAACCTGTGTGTGTGTGTGTGTGTGTGTGTGTGTGTGTGTGTGTGTGTGTGTGTGTGAGAGAAAGAGATGTAGTTTGTGTGCTTTTGGACACACTTACATTCTTGGGACAGAGAGGTATCTGTCTATCTGTCTAAGGGGGTGTAAATCTAGTCTGTTCAGAATTATTGTAAGGGACCTTAATGCCCTCCGCCGTTGCCTTTCTTCCATAATATTTGGTATTTATTAATGGCTACCTCACTGAAACGACTGAAACCAAAATATAGCTGTATGTGTTGTAATATAAGTTCAACTAGTCTCTCTGTTTACTGTTGTGTAATGTTGTTCTGGATGACTGAATTGCATTGTATATAAGTGTGAAAAACCTACAGTATTTGATGGATGAAATGTATGTTCTTACTAGCAATATTCCATTGGTGTAATCAATGTTACTACAATGTACTTACACTGTGAGCTTGAGAAGATAGTTGTCATGCTGTACTAGTTTCAAAGAGAGATGAGGAGTAAGTGAAAATTTAGAGATTTGAATGAATTGCATTGGATTAATGACATGACACAACTGGTATGTCAGTCATATAATAGATGACTAAAAATATTTTATTTTGCTTAAACATCCTGCTGTGGATTAAACATGTAGTGCTGAGGCAGCAATAGCATTAGATAACTTTATACTTTAATTCTTTTTTCTGCCCAGGCCTCTGATGATAGTAACCCAGAAGATAACCACACTGGCTTTCCAGCTCCATGACGGTAAGGCAGAGAAGACGATCACACACGCACACACACGCACGCGCGCACACACACACACACACACACACACACACACACACACACACACACTCACACTCATCGTTTCTGTGGTTCATCAACTCGTAACAGGCTGAAAGGGCACTTTTGCATTTGCTTTGTGGCTCTCTACCGGCTATGACAGCACTATGCAAGTTTGCCAGATCAGCTAGCTGATCTGTAGTTCCAATGAGACATAATGGGACAATTCCGCTTCCAACCTGTAGGAGGACCAAAGCGGGAAAAGTTGCATAGTTTTGCTTTAATAATGGAGGCAAGATGCTCTCACAATGACTTAACTTTTAAGAAATCAGTGTCAAACCATGATAGTGTGGCAGTGAATCAGCACGCACCATGTTCAGCAGGACCCTGAAACTAAAGCAGCCAAATGAAATTCAGCCATCATTCATTTTATAATTTGCTGAAAAATGAATGAGTGAAAATGAAAGTTTCCGAACAGGTTATTCATGACGTCACGCCTTATTTTCTAGGTATGTGCAAGAAAGCTGAACAACTGACCCCAGAGCAGAAGCCTCTGGCTATAAAGTAAGTTTTTACCGTGATAAATAAATAAATGTATACTTTATACTTTATTAATCCCACAAGGGAAAATTACAATTGACACTCTGTTGTTATTACACACAGGCCTGAATTACACACTCATGCTCAGTACCTATACATGCGCTAATGGAGAGATGTCAGAGTGAGGTGAAATACTCACAACATCCAGTACAATTGCCGTGTGAAACATTAAGGTATAGCCTTTTTGGACACAAGTCAAAGTACTCTGTCCTGCGGACATCTTTTTCCCAACTGAATTTAGCTGATTTTCTTTTAAAGCTGATCTTTGAGGTGCACATAGGTTACAATGTAGGGTTGATATGGTAGGGTTGCATCTGAATTAACTCCTTATTTAAAGAATAAATAACTGTTTCTTTTTCTTTAGCCACGAAGGACAATGACAAGGAGATGCATTCATGGTGAATAGCTTGTTCATGTAAAAAGCATGCTGGGAACTAAGAAAAGAGGCATCATTTTGCATGGAAAATATTAAATTTTATGCATGTGAATAGATAAAACAACAGTCATCAGTGTACCATACATGTCACTTTAAAACTAAAATTCTAATGAATTTTAAAATGTATCAAAAAGCAATCATAATACATAGTGATGCTCTTGTCTGACAATCCTGCAGCTCTAAATTCCATGTTTGTCTCATTTTTGTTAGCATAATTTAAGATTCCTGGGCTACCAAATAACAACATATATACTTATTATAATTAATAAAGACGGAAGCTCAATAGGTCAAAACTTTTCTCTCAGGAATCAATCAGCTTATTAAAGCAGATTTTTTATATTACGCTTTATAACTAGTTCTCAATACCCAATTCTGGTTTCTTAAAATGCTGTGGAACTGCTGTCGGCGAACCATAAGGGACCAGATCAAAAGCTAATTTATAATGTGGATTGTCTAGTGTGAAATTTTAAAAAGTCACAGTTTTTGTCATTCACAGAATGGATTATATATTATACAGGTTCACAGAAGTCCTTTTTTAAATGTCTTGTTTTTATTTAAAAAATAATGGCATGCTTTTTTCACTTTCCACACAATACCACTGTTGCATTCGCACAAGTGATTACTGTTATCATACTAAAAATATGATTCTCCTTTGTTTTAAATTAATTCTCCTACAGTGTAAGGCCTTCTCTTATCAAGTACCTGAGCTACAATCTGAACTTCCTGAGTGTATTGGTGGGACCATGCAGTAACTATAAGGAATACATAGACTTCATTGAGGGCAGACACATCAGCAAGAGGCTTAGGCACCACTCTGGAATGTGTAATGGGCAGAACGGCTATGATAAGACACCCGAGCCATCACCTCTGGTAAGTTAATGAATGCATATCTGTTTGCTGCTTTCTTAATGACACAGCATAACCTGGGACTGTAGTAAAATCTGTCTATTCCAGACCGCAGTCATCCGCAGATTCCTCCGTTTTTGCACCTAGTTCTTCTGCTCTCATTGTTTCAGTCTTGGTTGTAAATATGGCTCATTTTCTCTGATCTCAGCTGGACCTGGTTTTGGAGTGACTTCATTAGTCCAGTGGTCATTACGTCCATTCATAAAGTGTGTTTCCATTTCTGCTTAGCAGTTCTCCATTTTCTCTGCAGAACGCTGTCTGTCGAAAATTGCTGGTCTGCAGCGGGTGTATGCTGTTCTTCCTCACAGTGACTCGGGCCTTGCCAATAAAGTACAACGTGGACCCCCACTTTGTCAGCCAAGCCCCCTTCCTCACAAGGCTCACCTACGCTTTCTTCTCCATTCAAGCAGCAAGGCCCAAGTTCTACTTTGCTTGGACACTGGGTGAGCTGTGTGTGTGTGTGTGTGTGTGTGTGTGTGTGTGTGTGTGTGTGTGTGTGTGTGTGTGTGTGTGTGTGTGTGTGTGTGTGTGTGTGTGTGTGTGTGTGTGTGTGTTTTGGGGATTTTAATTTTTTTCCTCCATCCTGTCAGCTGACGCAGTCAACAACGCTGCAGGTTATGGTTTCTTGGGGATGGATGAAAATGGAAAGCCATCTTGGGACCTAATGTGCAACCTTAACATCTTGGGCATTGAGGTATCCTCATTGTTTTACGTGATTTAATAGACATAATCTCTCTATGTTGTATTAAGTTTCATGCAAGTTCATGTTGGTCAAAAGTTAGGCAATGACTTTTAGAGGACAAAATAATTTGGTTATTGTTATTTATTGATATTTTTCAGACCGCCACTAGCTTTAAGACATTCATAGACAACTGGAATATTCAAACAGGAATTTGGCTCAAAACGTAAGTACTACAAATGTGAACTCCAGTACGCACGCATGCAGCCAGAAAACATTTACTCAGCTGTCCATTCCATAAACTCTTTTGAATATGTTTGATTACTCTCATCTCTTCAGGGTGTGTTATGACCGAGCCCCCAAACACAGGTTGGCCTTGACCTTTATCCTGTCTGCCCTGTGGCACGGTGTTTATCCAGGGTACTATTTCACCTTCATCACTGCTATCCCCATCACAATGGCAGCACGAGCTGTGAGTACTGTACCTCCTCTGTTCTTGATCCCAGTTCTTGATAGTGATAAAAATGGTTCTAGAAATGTGTGTATCGGTCAGGAAACAGCTCTATAAGGGCTTGAAGTGGCGCTTTCCTTTAGGTGAGGTTAGGTTGGTTGAGCAACTTCATCTCAGTTTTCAGAGAAAACACAATAAGTGCACCTGGCTCACCTGTTGATGATAGTAGATGTTATACCAAAGCAAAAGATATCGTACACCAACAAATGGTTTTAGTAGACTACAATACAACCAAGAAAGGTATTAAAGTATTGTCATGTAACTTTATAGGCTTAGTATCACTGGTGTGAATGTAACCCTCTCTGTTCATCTGTCTCTCCCCACCAGGTACGTAAGTCAGTTCGCCACTACTTCCTAGGCTTCAGAGGCTTGAAGCTAGGTTACGACATTTTAACTTGGGCTGCCACCCAGCTGGCCATCTGCTACACCGTTATGCCTTTTCTACTTCTTGCAGTAGAGCCCACTTTGATTTATTACAGGTATGTCATCTTAAATCCTCTCACCTCTTAAATCCAATTCATGCTTACTGCTTTCAGGGGAGCGCGTGGGTACGTGTGACACACATTTTGTCATAGTTCTTGCAATCTTGTTTTCTAATGCATGTGAAGAGTGTCGTACGCAGACCCCCGATTGCTGTAGGTATAGAAGTGCATGCGCGTCCGTTCCTGCACATGCAAGTCCACAGCTAACAGCATTCATATTGAAGTTTAAATAAACATGAGAAGGTACAAACAATGAAGAAATTAGTACCAGTGTTTAGGTAATTTCTGAATATTTTTTTTGTATAAAGGTGTATTGCCACAAATTTGTTCAGTTTAAGGAAATGTTCTGTGGATCCACTCAACAAACTACAAAATTGTTGTGTACTTTTCTTCAAGCCTAAGTGATTAAAGATAAAGAGTGTTAATTAGGGCTGCAACAATGCAACAATTCATTTCATTACAAATTAATATGTTCATTATTTCAACTTGTTGATAAGTTGTTTGACTATAAAATGTCAGAAAATGTTGAAAAATCACAAATGACAATTTCAAATGTCTTGATTTGCCCAACATCTATTGGTGGCGCAAACTTATTCAGTTTACTATCACAGAACACCAGGGGAACCAGAAAATACACACATTTGAGAAATTGGAACCAGATCATTTTGGCATTAAAAATCACCTAATCCACTAATTGTTGCAGCTTTAGTATTCATGTAGGCGATATATAGATGTTATATTAGGATCTATGCAATGCTGTTTCTACTGGCTCATGACATTGAAAAGTAGAGGCTCAGAATTCCCCTTTGTTTTATACATTTCCAAAAAATAGTACTTTTGAACTTGATGGCCAGCTCTATTTTGTAATCTCATATTTTCTTTCTGATCTACAATTCCCCTTACAGTACTTTAATGACAAAGTTAGAAAAATTACAATCCGTTTTTCCTCCTAGGTCTATGTACTTCCACATTCACATCATCAGCATTCTGGCTGTGATTGCCCTGCATCGGAAACACAAATCCAGTGAACCCTCTGCCACCACCAAAACGTTTTACTCCTCCTCCTCCTTGTCTTCGTGCTATGCCCAGTGCCAGCCTGTTCACTCTAACAACAATGACAAAGTAGACTGAAAATCCCCACTTCACGTTCTTTTACCAGGCTCTCATTCAATGGTGAATATCCCTTCAGGGCAATTTAGCCAGCATAAATGGGAAAACATTTAATTTTGGGACAATACAGAGTTAGGAAAAAACTATGATGGTACATAATGATGCAGGACTTGAACCTATGACACTGGATGTACATGGGGAGAGCTGCCATATAGTAAGATAAGTAAGAGAGAGAGCACATCAAACACAAGAAAAGCAGGCAGACTGAAAAGAAAAACTCTAGCTAAGGGAACATCTCTTGTACCACCACGACCCCCAGGATGCTGGCCTCCTTCCACTTTCCCCTCCACCTTCCCCACCCCCCTCCAACACCATCTTACAGCCTGCCTGTTCCAACAACAATGCAACAGTGTGAAGAGAGAAAGGAGCTGACTCTTTCTTCCCTGTCCTATCTCCGAGTCCTGCCAATTGGTGGGATCTAAGCCAGCACAGTGGGAGAGCAGCTCATAAACGGTGCACAAATACCAGGACGCACACAAACTCATGCATTATCAAACAGACACTAGGACACAAGTATGTACAATCTCTCTCAGACACACTCGTACTTGGTCACACTCTGATGGCACACAAAGGCTGCGCTTGTGTGGCCCCAGTCAGCCAGAGCATACCAAGAGGCCGTGTGTGTGTGTGTGTGTGTGTGTGTGTGTGTGTGTGTGTGTGTGTGTGTTTTGTCATTATGAAAAACTGCAGACTGCATTGGTATGGGTGGAATGGAGGAGACACTCTGTAGGACCCTAGAATGTCTGTTAACATAGAAGGATCAGCTAGCAAATATTTAAAGAAAGAGTGGAACACTACTGCAACAGCAAGAATGTGAACATTTTTGCATTGCAAAATTGTAACAAGTGATGAAATGAAAGCAAACATTGATGTTAACAGCATATGATTTTCAATGATTTAATTAGAATAGTCAGTTTTTCTTTTTGTGCTGAAGCAGTAATTTAATAGTGACATAGTTCTTAATGTGTTAGTACTTTATCAAATAAAAGGTGCTGGATACCTGTTATCATTATGGGTAGAGTAATAGAACAAAAAGTTGTGAGAGGAACTGAGAGGAAAACAAGCTTGAAGTTTCTTTTTTTTGGAGGTAACCATTGCCCTCTCAAAAGAATGGTTAATATGACAAGGAATAGGAATTTATAAATCAAATATATTTCTTCATGTTGAGTTTTTTGTTTTGTTCTGTGGTTCTTTGGGAGAAAGAACTTATTTGGAAACTGTAGATTTACCAGAGCTTATCAGCAGCTGCAGGATGATTTAACAGAGCCATCTGCTGGTTGTTTGTACTGTCTGAACACTGCTGAATGAAGGTAAGCTCATTTGGACTGACTGAAACTACCACACTCCCAATTCAACTTCATACCAACTATAAGCAGAAAGCATACTTTTCCTCTGATATTACAATTTCTAATTTTTTCACAATTCTACAATTTCTCCTCTTCACTAGCTTTTATCTTTGCACAGTTGGAAGTAAATGGAAGTTGATGCTTATGATTAGAGATGAGCTAAGCCTGGTGAAAACAAAATAATATATCCATGTTTTTAAATGATTAATTATTCTGTTATTTTTTGTTATCAAGAAGTTATCACTTGAAAGAGGTTTGGGAGCATTGGGAGATTTATTATTATAGGGGTAATTAATGGTGCTACCTGCTGCAAGCTAGCACATAGGCGCCGATTTACTGACAGTCTGACACACGTGGGTGCTCAGTATTTTCCGTGGGAGCACCCACGGTATTGGTACCTATGAGCTAGCATGTTAGCAATATGCAATATGAGAATATTTTTTTGGTTGTGTAATAGTGCCTGGTAAAGAAAAATGACATTGCAATTGTCAGGCTATGCTTTTTTATGGGTTGCCTAATGAAAATGCAATTTCTTTCCTCGGGTATAGCATGCAAACAGCATTTTTATCTGTTGAATCATGTTGGAGACACAACCTTTAGGCATTGTATTACCTGCTTTAGATTTTAATCCCAACCGTTTTGACTTTGCCTGTTTGGGCTCAGTTTGGACTCAACCCTCTGATTCGTCTTTGTAAAACCTCAGCGTACAGCATGTTTATACAAGAAAAAGAAAAAACATCAAACATTTATATGACAAATATTACATCTGTGTTATATAAAAGTCACATTTATTTGCTGTGGCAAGGACCTAGTTCACAGATAGTGAAGTGTTGACACATTCATCAAATTAACGTTGATTACAGCAGGGGAATTATTTAAGATTTTGTTGATTATTTTAATGTTTACCTGCACATTAGTACCTCTCTTGGAGTTAGCATTGGTGATGACTGCTCTGGGGACCTGTAGACTTTGCAAGAGACCTGAAGTTATAAACAGAAATGCTGATGGTAATGCCCCATCCCCATGACAGAAACTGTCAAAACCCACTGTAACTAAACTCCTCAAGAGGTTTCTGTGTGCTGGAAAGTGTTTCCAAGTATGGTTTGCTCTAACATAAACTTGTTTTGTTCTTTTTGTGTAGCATATTAATTGGTATGGAACAAGCTGTAACCTTTAAATGTGTTGTTATCAATAATATGTCCTCGTAATGTTTTCTTGGTGCAGGAAAATGAGCGATGAGTGGCACATAAACATTGTGACTGTCTTAAAATGAGCAGCTATTTGAATGATGAATACTGATTATACAGATATTTCTTTTGTATGCGTGATCGCTGACTGAAAATGTGTGCTGTTCCATTGTAGTATTGTTTGTATGGAGGAAAGAGAGTGGTATAAAAAGATTTGAGTAACAAATAAAGCTTCGGGAAAAAAATGTGTTTATTCAATTTGTTTTAAGTTTGAATTGTCTGATACAAAAACATTTTAAGTAATATAATTAATGATAATGAGGAATTATAAACCATTACAAATACAAACGTTATTTTTGTATTCTGCCTGTCTTTTAGAAACAAGTAAAACCTCTATTTAATAATTCCGGGTACCATAGAGTCCTATTTGTTTTCTATCTGTTAGTGATTCTCCCCCTATGCAACGCCTGTCCCATGCTGTTTATACTCAGATAATACTCTCAAAGTGAATTCCTCTTTGTCTCTTGTGTCATATATATATATATATATATATATATATATATATATATATATATATATATATATATATATATATATATATATATATATATATATGCACTGCTTTCTCTGTACACACCTTCACAGTGAGTCTACTGCCTTTTGGAGCTAGAGCAGGGAAATACAGTTTATCTTTCTTGTTTGGCCAAAAAGCAAAAGCTCATTTCTACTCTTTACCAAATAAACTATATCACTTTCCCTGCTTGATGCAATAATGAAAGACAATTTCATTTGTTCACTGTTTGCAACTATAATGATGTAATGCTTGTTTTTGCTACTTGACAAATGCCTACATTCAGTTTGCATTTACCTGTACTACTCATTATCTATGCAGAAGGTGTTTTTATATTGCTGCGGTAGCTGCAGTGAAGTTTGTATATAGAGAAAAATGGTGATAATAACACATGCACATAAGCATAGTATCAAAATGAATAATCAACAAAAAAGTCTTCCCCAGGCCAGATCTTTGCAGCCAGGTGATTTTGATTTAATTAAAGCTGATAAAAGAAAAGAAAAACATACACACAGAAACAGACTCTCTACTCCATGTTTTCCCTCTACAGTATATTCTTCCTAAGTAATAATTTTAATTTCTCACTTCTTACATACAGTTGTGGTCAAAAGTGTACATACACTTGTAGAAAATCACAATGTTATGGCTGTCTTGAGTCTTCAATAAGTTCTACAACTCTTATTTTTCTGTGATAGAGTGATCGGAACACATACATGTTTGTCACAAAAAACAGTCATAAAGTTTGGTTCTTTCATAAATTTATTATGGGTCTGCTGAAAATGTCACCAAATCTGCTGGGTCAAAAATATACATACAGCAACATTAGTATTTGGTTACATGTCCCTTGGCCATTTTCACGGCAACTAGGCGCTTTTGGTAGCCATCCACAAGGTCCTGGCAAGCTTCAGGTCGAATGTTTGACCACTCTTCTTGACAGAATTGGTGCAGTTCAGCTAAATTTGATGGTTTTCTTGCATGAACCTGTTTCTTTAGCACTGTCCACATGTTCTCAATGGGGTTTAAGTCAGGACTTTGGGAAGGCCATTCTAAAACCTTAATTCTAGCCTGGTTTAGCCATTCCTTTACCACTTTTGATGTGTGTTTTGGGTCATTGTCTTGTTGGAACACCCAACTGCGCCCAAGACCCAACCTTCGGGCTGATGGTTTTAAGTTTTCCTGCAGAATTTGGAGGTAATCCTCCTTCTTCATTATCCCATTTACTTTCTGCAAAGAACCAGTTCCACTGGCAGCAAAACATCCCCAGAGCATAATACTACCACCACCATGCTTGACAGTAGGCATGGTGTTCCTGGGATTAAAGGCCTCACCTTTTCTCCTCCAAACATATTGCTGGGTGCTGTGGCCAAACAGCTCAATTTTTGTTTCGTCTGACCAGAGAACTTTCCTCCAGAAGGTTTTATCTTTGTCCATGTGATCAGCAGCAAACTTCAGCCGAGTCTTAAGGTGCCTTTTCTGGAGCAAGGGCTTCTTTCTTGCACGGCAGCCTCTCAGTCCATGGCGATGTAAAACACGCTTGACTGTGGAGACTGACACCTGTGTTCCATCAGCTTCCAAATCCTTGCAGACCTGCTTCTTGGTGATTCTTGGTTGACTCTTGACCATCCTGACCAATCTCCTCTCGGCAGCATGTGCTAGCTTGCGTTTTCTTCCTGATCGTGGCAGTGACACAACTGTTCCATGCACTTTATACTTGCGTATAAGTGTCTGCACAGTTGCTCTTGGGACCTGTAGCTGCTTTGAAATGGCTCCAAGTGACTTCCCTGACTTGTTCAAGTCAATAATTCGCTTTTTCAGATCCACACTGAGTTCCTTTGACTTTCCCATTGTAGCTTTTGTAGCTGAGTCTAATCACTGGGTCAAATGAGCCCTATTTAAATGGGCTCATGAGAAGTCAACAGCTGTAGTCAATCAGAATCACTTAGAAGAAGTGAAGAGGCCATGACATGAAGCTAATTTGATTGACACAACTCGCTACATCACCAAAATTGACATATTTTGTTGCTGTATGTATATTTTTGACCCAGCAGATTTGGTGACATTTTCAGCAGACCCATAATAAATTTATGAAAGAACCAAACTTTATGACTGTTTTTTGTGACAAACATGTATGTGTTCCGATCACTCTATCACAGAAAAATAAGAGTTGTAGAACTTATTGAAGACTCAAGACAGCCATAACATTGTGATTTTCTACAAGTGTATGTACACTTTTGACCACAACTGTATGTACAGAACACATCCGGAACGTATACTTTAAAGTACAAAAAATGTAAAACACATTAACATAGTACTAACAGAAATCAGTGATTGTTTAGCACCATGATCTATGTCACAAAATAAAGTCATGCATACTGTGCCATACCACAGATGAAAGTGACAAGAACACAGAAATCAGGTTTTGGATCCGTGCCATGCAGATTTGATCCGATTGCTTTCAACTTGATTTACCCTCATTGCTTAAGGGAGAGAAATTACTGTACGTGCATGTCTGTCCAGCGGAGAATAATTAATGTGTTTGTACATTTATAATTTGTAAGACTCTTATGTTTCAACTTGAGTTTGATTACCTAAAAACCTGTGCCTCTTTTAGGCTATAACACCCGTCGAAGCCCAGTGGGTAAACTCAAATCCCATGATCAAACCCAAGGCTTTGGCAAAGTTGATTTGAGTTTTGATGCAACAGTAGCCTTTCATTGAAAACGAGCACACTAGAAGAAATCACCAAAGTTGGGAGGCTTCATCCTCTGGCGACTATGAACGTCTGTACAAAATGGCATGGCAATCTTCTAATAGTTGTTGAGACATTTAATTCAAAGTGGTGGATCCACTGGCCGACAGACCGACTTTTCTTGGACTTTTTTTACTTTTTTAACATGCAACTCCAGAATTGACAGTTTTATGGTAGTTTCAAGAAGAAGTTCTTTTGGATGATAAACACACAACAGTGTCAAATAAGATGGGTCTAATGTTGTTTAAGTACTGGACCATGTTCTAAATAAACTACACGGCAGCAATGTATACTGTAGACTGAAATGTCTCTGGCTAATGACTCCTGCCTGTCCATATAAAGCTTCCAAATCGTCTGAAACCAAAGCAGGTCAATAACACTGAAAGTTAAAATAATTTCATAAGTAAATGACAACCAGTTTAGAGCATACAACTATATCAGCAGATATAAATTAAGGTCCTTAAGTTTGCACTCACAACCTACACCATACTGTTCCAAAAAAGGAACCCATGAAGAATAATTAAATGTGTTTTTAAGTCATTTTTCATATAATAAAATCATAAGGAATGCACTGATTCAAGATAATGCATCAAATCTGAGATTTTGTAAACTGTAGATCTCTTTAGATTTCCTCCCAATAGGTTTAGTGATGCAGTGCAAAGTGAAGAAAAAAAAAAAAGAAATTGTATTTTGACACAGATTACATTTTCTTACCATGACTGAATATGCACAGAAGACAGATTTAAAGCACTGAGACACGCAATTCCAAGTAATGCTCCATTGAATGCATGAAAATTCCTACTTTTACTTAAAACTATTATTGTGATCACATTTTGCCAGTCAAGCAGTTTTCTCATCACATTCTGATCCTGTAGGATCAACACACTGTCCAAATCGCCACACTACATTTGCCACTTCCCAGTAGAGAGCTCTGTTACCTCTGCAAGGTGACACTAAGAAGACAATCCTATTTTAAACTAGGTTTATCATTATCTGTCTAAAAAGGAAAACACAGGAGATTCCTTGTATGATTCCTTATACGCCATAAAATATATATTTCTATCACAGCAGTCAAAAATCTGATCTTGTGCATGTTAAAACTAGATTCATCACCTCCAGTAATTTGTATCCTTCAGTAATGTATACGTTTAGAACATACTCAAGTTTTTTTTTTTATGATTCTTAAACAATAAACGTACAATAGTTTTTTTTTATTAGCAGTGCATGCAAGGTGGAAATCCAGCAATCAGATCAAAAATCCTAAATACATAAATATGTTCAATCATTTTCTTCATTGTTATCATTGTTTAGGATCACTTTTACCCACATAATAAATAACCAGAACAAACGTATACAGGGTATGTTTCTTAATTTTAGTTATGGACTGTAATATAAAGTGATCGGATGCAAAGTCCTTCCTATTTAAGTAGTCTGCTGGAAATATGCTAACAGAAAGTGTTTTTGTTCTGACCAATATCTATTCTTAAAATTGTCCTTTGCAATAAAGATAATATACAGTGTGAACATACATAAATACAAGTCTGAATATTATAACAAAAATAAATACATTCTGCAATTCATTCAGTGACACGTGGCTGCTTCTTTTCATTTTAACTTCCAAAACAGATTCAACACCATGAAAAACAGACTTCAGATTACTCGGTTTTCATATCAAATTAAGAACAATGATTTAGAAAAATAATTATAGTGAATAAGGGATCAATCATAGGCAGATAAACAACGTGCCATGGAGGGCTGGAACACTAAACAGGAAAAGCTTGTGCTGCTTGTACTGCAAGTGTGTGGCAATGTTGAGGTAAAAACTGAGCTCAACTAAAAGAAACTAGCAACTTCCTTTCAATTTCAGCCAGCAGAGGGCAGTAGAGCAGAGACAATATAACATACTTTAGTTGTGTTAGAAAGCAGTACGAGCTTTCCACAGAATGGAAACAGGGTGTCAATCATCTCATTTTCTGTCTAATTGAAACTATCCACTGGGCTTACCATGAACGAGAGAGGTGTATTGCAGTTCAGCTGCAGGTTGGCATGGAGATAAATCAAATGGTATTGGTACCAAAGGGACGGAGCAAATGGGACAGAGGTCTCAGGTGGTTAGGTGTTGGCATTTCTTATCTTTCTGCCACAGCTACTCTGTCTCTTCCTCTCTGCTCATCTCCTTACTGCTTAGAGGAAAGTAACAAACTGCTCTTTGAAAAACTGCAGCTACTTCTTCCAGTATACA
>JABXJD010000256.1:0-10000 GCA_013375575.1 Percina caprodes | reverse complement strand
GTTAATGCTGGATCTGGATTCACTGGATCCGCTGTCAGCTAGCTAAACAGCGCTAGCTTCTGAAAGAGTAAAATCCATTTGGTTTAGCTAGCTAGCGATGAAGAGACTGGCGGTGTTATGTCGATATCAGGGATAGTCCTGCTTAGAAAAGTCGTGGGCGCCCTCGCAGCCTCTTTGTGTGAACGCGGATGTTTCGACCGTCAAAGGTAAATAACAAGCGTTAACATGATTGAAATAGAAATAGCACTTAAAATGCTGTCTGTGTTTTTAAGCCGTTTAACAAGACGATCTTGAACGCAACATTTGACTCCCAGTAGTTCCCTCCCCTGGCCTGAACCCATTCCGCTGTGAAGCTAGGTTTGTGGGAGAGGCGCATTTTGTTTATTGTTTTGTTTTTAAAAACAAACGCGGTGTCCTTTTTGTGTCATGCGAGAACGTGTCTCCCGTTGTTTGCATCTCGTCTGTTACGCTACAGCCGGAACGGAGCTCGTGTAAACGGCTTTAGCACTGCAGCTAGCTGGTAAGCTAATTCTGTCATCACAGTTACTCTGTCAGGGTTCAGTCATATTCAGCGAAGCAATTGGCATTTTATAGCGGTTTGGCTGCTGGCTTTGGACGCTTTGCTGTACATGGCTTTGCTCGCTAGCGATGGAAAGCTGCGGAGGCTCCGCTTTCATTTTAGGGGTAGGTTGTGTTGTTTGCTTAAAATATTATTGCTCTATATTCACGAATTATCGTTAATGGGCATATAAACTAGTTTTGTACCGATTTTAGACCTGGGCTCCATTTCAGGAAGGAGGGTTAACAAACCCTGATGTCTGAGTTGATTTACCCTGGGATGGGAAACTGAGTTTTTGGTTTCAGAACAGCTGATATGAGTTGGGTCAATCAACTCGGAGTAGGTTCGATCACGCCCGCGCACAACCACAATAAAAAGGCAGAATGAATGGAGCCATGACACGATGTTACTATGGTAACAACCACAAACAAACTGGTCGGCGGAAATACAGCAACATCATTAACATACTTATAGTTAATAATCTTTTATTTCAATATATTATCATTCAATAATAATAATAATAATAATAATAATATAATAATAATCAAATAAAAGCCGACTGTGGAACTCCTTTTTAATGGCTCTTACTGGTTTGTGTACATTGGCTTTACCCAATGTTGTAAAGAAACCTGCGTTTGTAAATAAAATCAATTGTCACAAACGATCTGCTGTCTAGCTTGAGCTGTGTCGATGCCTAGCATAATACCACAGCTAAAATGAGTTTTGATAATGCTGTATATGTAATGACTGACTTGACATAATATTTTACAGTGAGGCGAGGCAGACTAGACCCCATTTGTGATGCACAAAATCACGTAAGACTGCAGAAGGAGAAAGCATTGTGTGTCTGGAAATACATAAACCCCATCAAAGGTAAGTTTTTGCTTTAAACCCTGTGTGTACTTGCTTACTGTAATTGCTGGATTTGAGATTCGATGATTGTGTCTCAAAGCCCCCCAAATCACAATAAGCTTGAATCTTATTAATTTCCCTTTTTCAGTTTTAGGTCGTTTTTAGTAGTTTTTGGTCAGATTTTTGCACACAGCAGCCATGTCTCCGCAGTCTTGCTCAAAGAGGTTTGTCAGTCCACTGTTAGTGTAGATTCAAACACAGGAAGTGCTTTAAAATGACCTAAAACAATGCTAACTTACAGCTTCTGTATATGACTAAGATTCAGTATGGCTTGGGTGTTTTCTGTGTTTGCATGATCATGGTGTTTGAGACCAGTGTTTGGCATATGAGACCAACAGTGAGACAGTGTGAACCAATACTTTAGTATATTAGACTTGTGTGTGTTTGTGGCCCAGTGATGGTTTATAAAGGACAGAGTGAAGCATACAAGGCCATACAGTAAAATACAGTATGTCACATCACAGTTCTGCATGATTTTAAATATTGGCTTATGACAAAAGCAGTTTTAGGAACAAATTTCACAATGTTTTCATCAGGTTATGCCTTTTCTCATCAAGGAAAAACAGTAAATATTGTGAATCTGTACAGTAATGTAGAGATATGTGATGAGTGAGTTAGCAGATGTTATGAATTTTACCTTTTTCCTCATGATTGTCATTTTTAATTACAATTTAAATTTTTCATCTAATTTCCCTTTTTTATTACGCTTGTTTTCATTAACTGTTATTCATTTTTTTGTTGATAGGAAGAGGTGTGTTTGCATTGAAGCCAATTCATAAAGGCCCCCAAATCACAATATGCTTGAATCTTATTAATTTCCCTCTTTCAGTTTTAGGTTATTTTAAGCTCAGTTTTAGTAGTTTTTGGTCAATTGTGGTCAGATTTTTGCACACAGCAGCCATGTCTCCCGCAGTCTTGCACAAAGAGGTTTGTCAGTCCACTGTTAGTATAGATTCCAACACAGGAAGTGCTTTATAATGGCCTGAAACAATGCTAACTTACAGCTTCTGTATATGACTAAGATTCAGTATGGCTTGGGTGTTTTCTGTGTTTGCATGATCATGGTGTTTGAGACCAGTGTTTGGCATATGAGACCAACAGTGAGACAGTGTGAACCAATACTTTAGTATATTAGACTTGTGTGTGTTTGTGGCCCAGTGATGGTTTATAAAGGACAGAGTGAAGCATACAAGGCCATACAGTAAAATACAGTATGTCACATCACAGTTCTGCATGATTTTAAATATTGGCTTATGACAAAAGCAGTTTTAGGAACAAATTTCACAATGTTTTCATCAGGTTATGCCTTTTCTCATCTAGGAAAAACAGTAAATATTGTGAATCTGTACAGTAATGTAGAGATATGTGATGAGTGAGTTAGCAGATGTTATGAATTTTACCTTTTTCCTCATGATTGTCATTTTTAATTACAATTTAAATTTTTCATCTAATTTCCCTTTTTATTACGCTTGTTTTCATTAACTGTTATTCATTTTTTTGTTGATAGGAAGAGGTGTGTTTGCATTGAAGCCAATTCATAAAGGCCCCCAAATCACAATATGCTTGAATCTTATTAATTTCCCTCTTTCAGTTTTAGGTTATTTTAAGCTCAGTTTTAGTAGTTTTTGGTCAATTGTGGTCAGATTTTTGCACACAGCAGCCATGTCTCCCGCAGTCTTGCACAAAGAGGTTTGTCAGTCCACTGTTAGTATAGATTCCAACACAGGAAGTGCTTTATAATGGCCTGAAACAATGCTAACTTACAGCTTCTGTATATGACTAAGATTCAGTATGGCTTGGGTGTTTTCTGTGTTTGCATGATCATGGTGTTTGAGACCAGTGTTTGGCATATGAGACCAACAGTGAGACAGTGTGAACCAATACTTTAGTATATTAGACTTGTGTGTGTTTGTGGCCCAGTGATGGTTTATAAAGGACAGAGTGAAGCATACAAGGCCATACAGTAAAATACAGTATGTCACATCACAGTTCTGCATGATTTTAAATATTGGCTTATGACAAAAGCAGTTTTAGGAACAAATTTCACAATGTTTTCATCAGGTTATGCCTTTTCTCATCAAGGAAAAACAGTAAATATTGTGAATCTGTACAGTAATGTAGAGATATGTGATGAGTGAGTTAGCAGATGTTATGAATTTTACCTTTTTCCTCATGATTGTCATTTTTAATTACAATTTAAATTTTTCATCTAATTTCCTTTTTTATTACGCTTGTTTTCATTAACTGTTATTCATTTTTTGTTGATAGGAAGAGGTGTGTTTGCATTGAAGCCAATTCATAAAGGCCCCCAAATCACAATATGCTTGAATCTTATTAATTTCCCTCTTTCAGTTTTAGGTTATTTTAAGCTCAGTTTTAGTAGTTTTTGGTCAATTGTGGTCAGATTTTTGCACACAGCAGCCATGTCTCCCGCAGTCTTGCACAAAGAGGTTTGTCAGTCCACTGTTAGTATAGATTCCAACACAGGAAGTGCTTTATAATGGCCTGAAACAATGCTAACTTACAGCTTCTGTATATGACTAAGATTCAGTATGGCTTGGGTGTTTTCTGTGTTTGCATGATCATGGTGTTTGAGACCAGTGTTTGGCATATGAGACCAACAGTGAGACAGTGTGAACCAATACTTTAGTATATTAGACTTGTGTGTGTTTGTGGCCCAGTGATGGTTTATAAAGGACAGAGTGAAGCATACAAGGCCATACAGTAAAATACAGTATGTCACATCACAGTTCTGCATGATTTTAAATATTGGCTTATGACAAAAGCAGTTTTAGGAACAAATTTCACAATGTTTTCATCAGGTTATGCCTTTTCTCATCAAGGAAAAACAGTAAATATTGTGAATCTGTACAGTAATGTAGAGATATGTGATGAGTGAGTTAGCAGATGTTATGAATTTTACCTTTTTCCTCATGATTGTCATTTTTAATTACAATTTAAATTTTTCATCTAATTTCCCTTTTTATTACGCTTGTTTTCATTAACTGTTATTCATTTTTTTGTTGATAGGAAGAGGTGTGTTTGCATTGAAGCCAATTCATAAAGGCCCCCAAATCACAATATGCTTGAATCTTATTAATTTCCTTTTTCAGTTTTAGGTTATTTTTAGCTCAGTTTTTGGTCAATTGTGGTCAGATTTTTGCACACAGCAGCCATGTCTCCCGCAGTCTTGCTCAAAGAGGTTTGTCAGTCCACTGTTAGTGTAGATTCAAACACAGGAAGTGCTTTAAAATGACCTGAAACAATGCTAACTTACAGCTTCTGTATATGACTAAGATTCAGTATGGCTTGGGTGTTTTCTGTGTTTGCATGATCATGGTGTTTGAGACCAGTGTTTGGCATATGAGACCAACAGTGAGACAGTGTGAACCAATACTTTAGAATATTAGACTTGTGTGTGTTTGTGGCCCAGTGATGGTTTATAAAGGACAGAGTGAAGCATACAAGGCCATACAGTAAAATACAGTATGTCACATCACAGTTCTGCATGATTTTAAATATTGGCTTATGACAAAAGCAGTTTTAGGAACAAATTTCACAATGTTTTCATCAGGTTATGCCTTTTCTCATCAAGGAAAAACAGTAAATATTGTGAATCTGTACAGTAATGTAGAGATATGTGATGAGTGAGTTAGCAGATGTTATGAATTTTACCTTTTTCCTCATGATTGTCATTTTTAATTACAATTTAAATTTTTCATCTAATTTCCCTTTTTTATTACGCTTGTTTTCATTAACTGTTATTCATTTTTTTGTTGATAGGAAGAGGTGTGTTTGCATTGAAGCCAATTCATAAAGGCCCCCAAATCACAATATGCTTGAATCTTATTAATTTCCCTCTTTCAGTTTTAGGTTATTTTTAGCTCAGTTTTAGTAGTTTTGGTCAATTGTGGTCAGATTTTTGCACACAGCAGCCATGTCTCCCGCAGTCTTGCACAAAGAGGTTTGTCAGTCCACTGTTAGTATAGATTCCAACACAGGAAGTGCTTTATAATGGCCTGAAACAATGCTAACTTAAAGCTTCTGTATATGACTAAGATTCAGTATGGCTTGGGTGTTTTCTGTGTTTGCATGATCATGGTGTTTGAGACCAGTGTTTGGCATATGAAGCCAACAGTGAGACAGTGTGAACCAATACTTTAGAATATTAGACTTGTGTGTGTTTGTGGCCCAGTGATGGTTTATAAAGGACAGAGTGAAGCATACAAGGCCATACAGTAAAATACAGTATGTCACATCACAGTTCTGCATGATTTTAAATATTGGCTTATGACAAAAGCAGTTTTAGGAACAAATTTCACAATGTTTTCATCAGGTTATGCCTTTTCTCATCAAGGAAAAACAGTAAATATTGTGAATCTGTACAGTAATGTAGAGATATGTGATGAGTGAGTTAGCAGATGTTATGAATTTTACCTTTTTCCTCATGATTGTCATTTTTAATTACAATTTAAATTTTTCATCTAATTTCCCTTTTTATTACGCTTGTTTTCATTAACTGTTATTCATTTTTTTGTTGATAGGAAGAGGTGTGTTTGCATTGAAGCCAATTCATAAAGGCCCCCAAATCACAATATGCTTGAATCTTACTAATTTCCTTTTTCAGTTTTAGGTTATTTTTAGGTCAGTTATAGTAGTTTTGGTCAATTGTGGTCAGATTTTTGCACACAGCAGCCATGTCTCCCGCAGTCTTGCTCAAAGAGGTTTGTCAGTCCACTGTTAGTGTAGATTCAAACACAGGAAGTGCTTTAAAATGACCTAAAACAATGCTAACTTACAGCTTCTGTATATGACTAAGATTCAGTATGGCTTGGGTGTTTTCTGTGTTTGCATGATCATGGTGTTTGAGACCAGTGTTTGGCATATGAAGCCAACAGTGAGACAGTGTGAACCAATACTTTAGAATATTAGACTTGTGTGTGTTTGTGGCCCAGTGATGGTTTATAAAGGACAGAGTGAAGCATACAAGGCCATACAGTAAAATACAGTATGTCACATCACAGTTCTGCATGATTTTAAATATTGGCTTATGACAAAAGCAGTTTTAGGAACAAATTTCACAATGTTTTCATCAGGTTATGCCTTTTCTCATCAAGGAAAAACAGTAAATATTGTGAATCTGTACAGTAATGTAGAGATATGTGATGAGTGAGTTAGCAGATGTTATGAATTTTACCTTTTTCCTCATGATTGTCATTTTTAATTACAATTTAAATTTTTCATCTAATTTCCCTTTTTATTACGCTTGTTTTCATTAACTGTTATTCATTTTTTTGTTGATAGGAAGAGGTGTGTTTGCATTGAAGCCAATTCATAAAGGCCCCCAAATCACAATATGCTTGAATCTTACTAATTTCCCTTTTTCAGTTTTAGGTTATTTTTAGCTCAGTTTTAGTAGTATTTGGTCGATTGTGGTCAGATTTTTGTACACAGCAGCCATGTCTCCGCAGTCTTGCACAAAGAGGTTTGTCAGTCCACTGTTAGTGTAACACTGCATATTTTTTCCAAATCAAAAATGAAGGAAAAAACACGTACCTTGTTATTGTTTTACAGAAAAGTGAAGAAAGATATTAGGCTGTTCAATGAGTCAGGCTATTGACTCTGTGAAAAACAGGTGGCCCACATTGCAGGATGAAGGCAGCAGATGTTGTAAATGCTAGTTATAGTGCATTTCTGGAGAAGCCCAGAACGGTATCAAACTTCTACAGTAGTACAAATATGGTCTGACTCATAAAAGGATGCATCGGAAAGTTTGTAAGTACACCAGGGCCTCATGTATAAACGCGAACGAAAAGTTTGCTTACGCTGGTTTTCACTGACACTTTGTGATGTATAAAAATTATCTTGACATGAGAATGTGCGGGCCGTCACGCAAACTGTTGAGCAGTCGCTGATATTCCATAAAAGTTTGATCATTTATGTGGATAATGTTACACATCTTTCACATAACCTATGTTAAACATGAGGACGGGAAATTAATGAAAAATCCATTTAGGAAATATTTTCAGTCATCCACCGTATTTCCCATGGATGAAATATCTTACTGTACAACTGAAAGATTGGCACGGACAAATGCAGTAGCGTCTGTGAGTCTAGTTGCTGAAACATCCATGGTGGTCATGAGGAGGGACGCACGGATCCATCTCCCCAGGAACAAACCCTGATTGATCCCGTGTATGATTTGTAGGCTATGTGAGTGAACAAGGTGGACCCGGTCCAACAAACACTGGGCCGTCTTGCCTGTCTTGATTCTGCACATATCTGTTACTGTAGTCCTATTTACTATTTCATTATTTCATCCATGCGTGGCACCGCGATCCGTGCGCACTGTCACCGTGGAGCGCTGGCCTCACTAACCTCTCCTCCTCTGAGTCAGGTCCCCCTTGCGTGGGACTCAGTTTCACTGAGCCTACTACACCTTAGAAAATAAATGGCATTAAATCAGTAAGATCAAACTGATTATTGTGCGTAATTTGGACGGACACTGAGAAGCATGTGGTTCTGTATCTACATTATACGTTTTTATTTTTTATTTCTGCCATGGTTTTTGCATTCACTGCCCGGTCACCATTTTCCACTCTGGGCATTTTCTTTTATTGCTTCTCCGAGATTACAAACATCCAAATAAAACTGTTTTCTTTCCCTCGCCTCCACCTCTGCGATCAGCATCTCCAACGTCACAAGATGTCGTTTTTTTCCGTGTACAGTGGGATAACCCGTAGTGATTGGACAAAGAATGAAATCGGTGGCGTATCTAGAGTCATATCCATATTAATTTATGGGAGGAGGCAAGGCGGGGACGGTGGCGTATGTGAATATTTTTGTGCGTAGGTACTTTTCATGTTTTGGCCGTACGCCATCTTCTGGTATAAAAACTGCGCAATCTTTTATACATGAGGCCCCTGGAGTTTATTAAAATAACACTTACAGTTGTGGTCAAAGTGTACATACACTTGTAGAAAATCACAATGTTATGGCTGTCTTGAGTCTTCAATAAGTTCTACAACTCTTATTTTTCTGTGATAGAGTGATCGGAACACATACATGTTTGTCACAAAAACAGTCATAAAGTTTGGTTCTTTCATAAATTTATTATGGGTCTGCTGAAAATGTCACCAAATCTGCTGGGTCAAAAATATACATACAGCAACAAAATATGTCAATTTTGGTGATGTAGCGAGTTGTGTCAATCAAATTAGCTTCATGTCATGGCCTCTTCACTTCTTCTAAGTGATTCTGATTGACTACAGCTGTTGACTTCTCATGAGCCCATTTAAATAGGGCTCATTTGACCCAGTGATTAGACTCAGCTACAAAAGCTACAATGGGAAAGTCAAAGGAACTCAGTGTGGATCTGAAAAAGCGAATTATTGACTTGAACAAGTCAGGGAAGTCACTTGGAGCCATTTCAAAGCAGCTACAGGTCCCAAGAGCAACTGTGCAGACACTTATACGCAAGTATAAAGTGCATGGAACAGTTGTGTCACTGCCACGATCAGGAAGAAACGCAAGCTATCACATGCTGCCGAGAGGAGATTGGTCAGGATGGTCAGAGTCAACCAAGAATCACCAAGAAGCAGGTCTGCAAGGATTTGGGCTGATGGAACACAGGTGTCAGTCTCCACAGTCAAGCGTGTTTTACATCGCCATGGACTGAGAGGCTGCCGTGCAAGAAAAAGCCCTTGCTCCAGAAAAGGCACCTTAAGACTCGGCTGAAGTTTGCTGCTGATCACATGGACAAAGATAAAACCTTCTGGAGGAAAGTTCTCTGGTCAGACGAAACAAAAATTGAGCTGTTTGGCCACAGCACCCAGCAATATGTTTGGAGGAGAAAAGGTGAGGCCTTTAATCCCAGGAACACCATGCCTACTGTCAAGCATGGTGGTGGTAGTATTATGCTCTGGGGATGTTTTGCTGCCAGTGGAACTGGTTCTTTGCAGAAAGTAAATGGGATAATGAAGAAGGAGGATTACCTCCAAATTCTGCAGGAAAACTTAAAACCATCAGCCCGAAGGTTGGGTCTTGGCGCAGTTGGGTGTTCCAACAAGACAATGACCCAAAACACACATCAAAAGTGGTAAAGGAATGGCTAAACCAGGCTAGAATTAAGGTTTTAGAATGGCCTTCCCAAAGTCCTGACTTAAACCCCATTGAGAACATGTGGACAGTGCTAAAGAAACAGGTTCATGCAAGAAAACCACCATCAAATTTAGCTGAACTGCACCAATTCTGTCAAGAAGAGTGGTCAAACATTCGACCTGAAGCTTGCCAGGACCTTGTGGATGGCTACCAAAAGCGCCTAGTTGCCGTGAAAATGGCCAAGGGACATGTAACCAAATACTAATGTTGCTGTATGTATATTTTTGACCCAGCAGATTTGGTGACATTTTCAGCAGACCCATAATAAATTTATGAAAGAACCAAACTTTATGACTGTTTTTTGTGACAAACATGTATGTGTTCGATCACTCTATCACAGAAAAATAAGAGTTATAGGAACTTATTGAA
>JABXJD010001781.1:57500-73167 GCA_013375575.1 Percina caprodes | reverse complement strand
TCATCTGACTATGAGATTATTACCTTCTTAACATGTAGTAATATGTAAAATTACTACATGGTACATCCATCTTACCTTGGCAGGTGTACTTGTGGAAACTGTGCACACATGCCCCAGGAGAGAGAAAATATATGTTGCCGATAAATACCTAAGGTTAATAAAACTAGAGATACATTAACTCAAGCTACTTCATGCTTACTGCTCATTCAACATTATGAAATAGCAGGCTCATTATGTTTGTTTTTACAGATCATGAGAAGAATGACCCAGGTTCCTGAGGAGGTAACCTGTATGATTGACCATCCTGGCCTTCATCCGGTGTGCCTCAATATGTATTCTTTGCAAAATGCAATGAATATTTACAGAGTTGACCATGGCCAGTTGAGAATTAGAGGGATGGAAAGGTGAGGCAAATTTCATACCACTGTTAGCAGTTTAAGTATATAAATAAAATGTTTATAACAATACCCATGGATTATTGGTTCAGCATTATTACAAACGCAGTATTGGCAAGACGACAAAATTAAAAACTTTATTTTGTTTCAAAACAATCATTACTCTGAAATCTATAAGATAAAATGTGGTTGTCCACTATACCCTGTTCTCATTGCAGGCAATGCAGACACATGGCCTATAGGACTTTTGTGAGCTGGTGCTGGGGTTTCTTGGAAGAAGTGTCCGTGTTGTGATCTCTTCGTGTCGTGCTGCGTATATGGAGGAATTTTCTGGATGCTTCAGGGCAGCATGTTGGGTTCAGACCCCCCCTCGACTGAACCGTGACACATCGTTCATGGAAGGCCTGTCGAGCTGAGCACACAGGTCCTGGGGCACAGGAATGGTTGTGATGACCATACAGTCGGAACAGCCTTTTTTCAGCAACAGCAGCTTAGCAAACCCTGTTTTAAATTTTCCAAAGTTTTGAAAACTGTCTTTGGTGAAATGGTTCGAGCAAATTAATAATTCCCTGTACAGCCTCATTGTTCAGGTTCACTGTCAATATCCTGGAAAATATTCCAAACTTTCTTCTTTGTAAATCCCACAAAGTACACGAGCAGCGTTCTCAGTCGGACTTCCACTAGACCTAGCTACGTTCTGAGCTGGTCTCAGGTCAGTGGCCTGTATGTTAATTTTGGGGCGTGACCGTTCTCCTAATACATCCATGGGCGTGACAAAACTACAGGTTTTGAGATCCTGACGTCATCTTTTGGCTTCGTTTGATTCGCCGTTCGCGGCAGTTTCAAAATGTGAGATTTGCAGAGGAAAGGCATGTCAATGGGATTTTGAGCTTCTATTTATGGCTTATTTACCCACCGAACTGTCGTTATTCACATATGACAAGGTAAAATCGGATTTGCATTCTATCACCCCTTTAAAACACTGACACTCACTCTGACTCTCCCGGGGTGACTAGAACAAGATAGGTAAAAGAAATGGCCTCAAGGTCCTGACATTAAATATCTTTAACATTTTGAATGTATTACTGTAATGTGCACCCTACGATATGCCTGTACACTATCATGAATCTTAGTAATCTTAGCAAATGCAGCTACCAAGTTACCATTAAGATACATAGGTGGTTTGTTGACTTTTTCCTTTATCAGGAAACTAGATAATAAAATATCTAAAAAGTCCCAGTACAGCATGGTATCGCAATATTTTCAATGGCAATACTATATCGATACAGAGGCGGCAAGTATCGATCTTTTATTGTATAAATGTTGGTCAGTTTATCTGCATGACAATTCCATTTTATAGCAATAAAATATACAGAGAAATTTATCTTTTTAGATAAAACAGATGCTGACAAAGTTTCTTTTTGGGGACATAATTCGAAATTGGAAAACTTATAAGTTGGAAAAAAATATCACACAAATATAGTTTTGTGGCATAAGTCGCGAGGCGTCTGGTGATTCCCACCCCTAGTGCCAACCACCACCGTCTTATTGTAAGCATCTGTATTCTTGGAGGCAAAAGGACATACAGGTGAGGGATCCCAAAACTGCCATAGAAAGCTAAACACACATTTATCCTAAACTTCCTATCCCTCAGCTGCACCACCTTTCCTCCAAATTAATGCAAAGCTTCCAGGCAACCTTCCTCCTAATTTGCATAAAGTTAGTTTTTATAACTTTTGACCCCTCACTGGTCAATCTTGTGTCACCTACTTTCCCAAAATGTTCTGAAAGGTGAGTAAAAACACCTTTGCTGGGCTTTGCATAACTGCATTGCACCAGGTTCAGCAAGTCTTTACTGTGGTGCTGGATGAGAGCCTCAAGAGTCAAGAAAGAGAATGGCATTCATTTTCTGTGTAAAGTTTACATTTTGGCTTGAGGGCAACCCAGAACGAAAGTTGCAGTAACAAGTCTTTGGAAACTGAAAATGTTCACCTTCTGGAAAGCATGAATGTGTTTGCCAGTTTAACCTGTCCATCAGATTAATGCAGCGTTCAGGCAGAATGTCTGAACCAGATGGTGAGACTATGTGAAAGGACAAAGGGGTAGGCAAAAGTGTGGCATTCCTTGTCTGGGGACCATAAACATCCACAGAGAATTCCAGGTAAGTCTGGTCATTTTGTTTTTGAGACACCATTTCATGTACCAAAGTTGTTCAAGGGGGAATTTTCCAGACAAAATAGCAGCTGATTACTAAACTCGATGGGAGTCATCATGTGGAGACACGGCTAGGAGTTAAGATGTATCCATCTTACTTTTTAAATTACAGTCACGATCATTTGAGGCAATCACGTGTCTTGACACTGTATTCAGCTTTTTGGTAGTTGTTTTGTCTCTGGCCAGACATTTATCTGGGAAGCTACATGATTTTTTTCCCAGAGAAATACAACGTTCACTTGTGTAAGCCCACCAGAAAAGTCTGGGTGGTCCAGCCAAGTGAGCAGCAAATGGACCAGCCTAGGCAGGTTCTGCCCACATTAGACTTTTGTATGGGACACTTTCTTTGTCCCCCAAATGCATTTCTTTCCTGTGAAATGACAGTCCTCACAATGCTGCCATTTATTTTTCCATTTTAATGAGCTCACAAAACATCCTGAATTGCCTTACTGTTTCCACAGGGAGATTTAGTCAGCGATTTTCATACATCACACAACAAAAACCAATAAAAGAAAACAACACTCAGGCCCACATGGAATTACAGTGGAATATGAAGACAAAAAGGACATGATGCAATGATGCTTTAATAATTGAATTCCTTCCA
This sequence comes from Percina caprodes, assembly GCA_013375575.1. Lineage (NCBI taxonomy): Eukaryota > Metazoa > Chordata > Actinopteri > Perciformes > Percidae > Percina > Percina caprodes. The sequence continues at coordinate 69,954 of JABXJD010001781.1, read as the reverse complement.
CAGTCCATTCCGTAATGGTCTACAGAAATCCAATAACCACTAATTGCTGTTCCAAACATGAGCACTTGGCTCGTAATGACTCCACATCTTTCACACAGTCAAATATTTCCTTCTGTCTCTACAAATAAAGCTCATCTTGTGCTTCAACCCTGTAATGAATTCACAGCGCAGCGTCCCTCCCTTCGTCAGATCTTAATGATTAAGTGAAGTAATTGCTCAAGATCCACTCAGCCATTAGGAGTCCACCAGTCTGGTCCCTTAGCAACAAAGATCTGCAGCCTGAAGATAATTTCCTGTGTCAGTCAAATTGCAGAGATTTTTTTTTTTAATCCATTATGAGACCATCTATCAGCTAACACTGCATCCATCCTCTAGAGCTATATAGCATAGTGTAGCCTACAGTTTACACATCTGAACCTCTGTTTGTAGATTGTTATGTCCAATATGAACCTCTTAGCACAACCACTGGACAGCAGAAAAGAAAGGTGTGTTGCAGGCATGTATCATCAGCTTAAAACCATTGCATATTTTTCTAATTGGAAGAACCTAAAAGCACTCTATACAGCAAAATGTCTGCATCTGATTTCTCTGGGGAAAGCTTACATTCAGAAAAAGGCATTGGGAGGTTTATTTGATTAATTCCAAACAGCTGCTTAATTGCTGCAGCGTTGTGTTCCATTAGGCCTTGATGAACAGCACAGAGCCAAGCTTTAGAGGAGTGAAAATAAAGTGGACATCCTGGTCAAAGATCTCTTTCATTCATTAGTAATAATATCTCTAAAAGGAGTCTGCCTGGAGGGAAAAAAACAAAAAACAAAAAATGATCGGTGGAAGCGGAAGACAAACTGCGGTTTTCTGTTTTCCTATTTGTTGCTATGCCTAAATTCACAATACTTTATTCTTGTTTAGATAAATAAAAAATAAAAACATTGCATGGTAATTTGCACATTAAATTAATAAAAAATGAGTTTCATTGGTTGTTTCTGGCTAACTGCTGATTCAAAAGGGCTATAATATCACATCTGCAGCCTAACGTGGACACTAAACTCCACATATTTTGGAAGAATGAACACACACTCACACACTCCTTGTGTAACACTGTGGTTTAATGTTTAACATGTGATCTCTATCATCCCACAGCAGTTTACGGTGGATTCTTTGTAAAGTGAATTGGGAAAGTTGTCTACCTTTACAGCTGGAAACACGGTTCCTTTGAGGATCCTGAAGTCACAAAAGGGAGTAAGAAGTCGGTTGAACGGGGACTTTATTAACGGTAATGGCCCATATTGAAATAAATCTCTGGAGCAGCAGTGTAGTATTGATGCTTAACAAGCCCCGTCAAGAGACGGTTTTGCATATATTCAGCAGCATTGTGGGAGCTGATGAGGCACCGCTCCAGTACTCAGGAAGCACGCACACACACACACACGCACGCCCTTAAAAGCTAAATGGATTTCACTTGCATTACCCTAAACCCTGCTAATAATGAAAACATCTCAACAGTAAGGCTACCCCTAAGTATACTCATAAAAGTATATTAGCCACATGTATTAGCATGCCCTAATTGTTTGTTTGAAGTGGATTTCTGGAGTGTCACTACCTTTCAGGCCCTCCTCCAGCACTCACTCTCACTTAACTTGAGTGACAATGACGCTTGTGGCGGCCCGGGGCAAAGGGCAGGAATCACTCGGTGAGGCCTAGAATAAAAAGAGCAGCCCTGTTGGCACGGGGCAAAACGCCACAGCCACCGCGAGCAGGGGTTGACTTCATAAGCAGCACCGCTTTTAGTTCCCACCATGAGCAGCACATCGGTGCTTTAGGGGCAGCTGGGCGCCAAAGCTTGAGACAGAGCGCCAGCTTCCCCCGACCCCTACCCGTTGTTTGACGTTCCATTGAAGCAAAAAGGGCATTTGATGCATAAAGGGATAAATTACATAGTCAAGCTTTAGTCCAGCTGAAAGAATCTCTTCAGCAATAAAACAGGGGATAGTTGCAACCGGAGGAGAGATGTGCTAATTTAGAGGGAAAAGATCCATAGACCCTTGTGTGATAAACTTAAACTCTACTGAGATGAAAGTTTGTTTGTTTATGTTTAGTTTTTTGAATTTACAAAAAAGAATTGATCACAAAAAAAACTATATTGATTGATTGAGCAATTTTGTACTGCCAATAAATATCCATGTACGAGGATCTCTGTTAAGTCACATATGAGATCCATGCTGTACAAACAGGAACCTGGATGGATGTTCAGGACAAAAAACCGACTCACACAAACAAATGCAACAAAGAAGGAATATGACTAAATACTTCTTTGTTTTTTCTTCCTCTCAGTATCCTTTGGCTCCGTTTAACATGGAAACTCAACACAGAGAGCAATATCAAAGCAGATGATGAACAATGCATGCCAAACACTCTGCATCCTGAAGTGGGGCCTATAGTGACGGCCATCTTGCTGCTGTGGGACATAAAAAAAAAAAAAAAAAAAAACACACAAACAACAACAACAAAAAAACACTGGAAGGGAGGGAGCTATAGCTATGCTCCTGATCACTTGTCGGATGTGCCAGATGTCATCAAGGTGCACAACACAGTGGGGTGCCTGGCCTATGGAGGGAGCTTGTTGGAGAGGAAAAGGTTGAAATGAGGAGGAGAGGGCTGGTGGTAAAGAGGATTACGAGAGGCCAGTGGCGAGGGACTATTGTTTAAGCCTGAGAAAGTGTGCAGAAAGAGTGGCACACACTCTGAAACTAACTTAAGACTCTGGTCTCTCTGATGAATAACAGGAAACTGTGAGATACAGGTCTGCACAATAACACATCTCCTATAATCATTGAAATAAATTTAATGTTCACATCTCCATCTTTGCACAGAGACATTTATGAAGATGGGCAATCCGCAAAATGTGTTGAGCATAAAAATATATCAGGGGAACAATGCAGCATGTGAGTGAACTGCCTGTTTAGCATAATTTTGACCAAAGCGTATGCCTGTTGGAGTGCTTCCATTTTTCAGCGGCTGCGTTTGGCAGGCAGAGATGACAGAGTGTTGCTCATCTGGGAAATGGCTGGGCAGGAAGATGTTGCGGAGAGGCAAAACCCACCATGTCTGTAAATGCAATTATCAAAAAGACCTTGAGCTGCAGCCATGAGCGATGAATATGTTCACCATTAAAGCGCTACAAATTTGTGACAAAAGAGAATCCAAATTCATTTGTTGATATAACACACACACGAAAGGCACTAACAACATATTTCATAACCAGCTTCCTGTATGTGGCAAGGTCTTAAGAATGCACTTTTCTGCCAAAGTTAGAAAGGTCTTGATTATTTAATAACAGAAGAGACTTCTCTTTGCAGATTCTTTTTTTTTTTTTTTTAAGCTTTTGAATTGTTTTTTTCAATTGTTTGAAGTGGGCTGGGCTCAGGTGTGGGGTTGTTTGCTCATGTTGCCAAGCAATAGAGTGCTGCAGGGATGACGTATTTTTGTAGGCCGACCCGGAAGTAGGCATCACCCTCCCTCGACAAACGGTCAACGATTTTTCCATTAGTTTTTAGATAAAATAAGCTCTGTGGCAAACAAACATTTATGATACGTATGTTCAACCAGATAATATTCATAAAAGAGCATCATAGTTGTGGGTTTTTTTAGGTGCGAATGCTAATTGACAGAAGTAAAAAGTTATTTATTTTGACCATAAACAAACTACATCACCGCCTTATGCACAACTAGCTTCCATCGGCTTCCAACTGATTTCTCGTGTTTTTTGTGATGGCGTTTGTAGTCTCAGCAGCCGCCTTTTTTAAAGACACGTAATAGCTTCAAAATTCACGAGTGGGGTATATGACTTAGAACAAAGCTTTAAAATCTCTGAAGCTTGTGTTAAGCTCAGATCTTATTTTGGGCATCTAACCAAGAACCCATATCCTTCTAGACGAGAGAACTGGAAGCGCAAAAAATGCTAATTTATTCTGGGTTTTAGGACTCATTCCTACAGCACTCTATTGACAATCAAATATGATCAAGTAGCTTATTAAAAAGGTCCCATGACATGGTGCTCTTTGGATGCTTTTATATAGACCTTAGTGGTCCTGAAGTCTCTTTCCCAAAATTCAGCCTTGGTGCAAAATTACAGCCACTAGAGCCAGTCCCACAATGAGCTTTCCTTAGTATGTGCCATTTCTGAGTCTGTAGCTTTTGAGGAGGAGAGAAGGGGGGGCTTTGCTTGTTTGAAAGCCAAGAGGTCTCATGGGTGGGCCAGATTCTCTGGGCGGGCAAAGCAGAGAATGGGGAGGTAACTTGCTCCATATGACCTAATAAGGGCAAGATTCCAGATCAGCCCATCTGAGCTTTCATTTTCTCAAAAGCAGAGCAGAATACCCAGGGCTCGGTTTACACCTATCACCATTTCTAGCCACTGGGGAACCATAGGCAGGCTGGGGGAACTCATATTAATGTTTAAAAAAAAACTCAAAGTGAAATTTTCATGCCATGGGACCTTTAAGCCATGAATGTGCTGGAGAAATACTTGAGGTTTAAAAACAAACTGTCAGGGTCTTTAATGATTGATAATAGTTTAAAAAACGCTTTGGGAGCTTTTCTCACCTCTGCACCTCATGGAAAATAAAACAAAACATCCACAAGTTTACAGACCACCGAAAAGAGGAACCAAACACATACATGTCATAAATAGCAAGCAACCTGACCCAGTTAGCCAGTCCTGCTCTCTTTTGTGTTGGTGGGAAGAGGGCCGTTCTGCAGGGGTGGAGTCTATAAAAAAACAACGTAGCAAAATGGTGTGAGTGCACAAGTCTGTGTCCAAGCCCGCCATGATAATAAATCTTTGGAGTGTCCTTATTGTGTATTTATTTTTCCAAAAATGGCACCACAGTGCAGCAAATCCTGCTAGGTAGTTATGGCTCCACTTGCTAAAAATAATTTCTTGAAGCTACATTACATCCTTTGAAATTCTTTCAACGGCTAAAGGAAACAGCTGCAGTTGAACAGTGTTGACTAAGCTAGCATGCTGCAGTAATTATTGCAGTCCTCATGCTGTTATCCTCCTACAGCTGCTCACACTCCACCACTGCAAACACTAAAGCCGGACCAGGATCGCGGTGGGAGCCTTGCTCTGGTTTCCCATCTCTCAATCTGGTAATTTACACAAACTGTACTAACCGACTTCATCACTACACCCCAAAACCACCAGCGTATTTCCCTTTGGTATTTATAAAAATAACATACAGGTAAAAGCCAGTAAATTAGAATATTTTGAAAAACTTGATTTATTTCAGTAATTGCATTCAAAAGGTGTAACTTGTACATTATATTTATTCATTGCACACAGACTGATGCATTCAAATGTTTATTTCATTTAATTTTGATGATTTGAAGTGGCAACAAATGAAAATCCAAAATTCCGTGTGTCACAAAATTAGAATATTACTTAAGGCTAATACAAAAAAGGGAGTTTTTAGAAATGTTGGCCAACTGAAAAGTATGAAAATGAAAAATATGAGCATGTACAATACTCAATACTTGGTTGGAGCTCCTTTTGCCTCAATTACTGCATTAATGCGGCGTGGCATGGAGTCGATGAGTTTCTGGCACTGCTCAGGTGTTATGAGAGCCCAGGTTGCTCTGATAGTGGCCTTCAACTCTTCTGCGTTTTGGGTCTGGCATTCTGCATCTTCCTTTTCACAATACCCCACAGATTTTCAATGGGGCTAAGGTCAGGGGAGTTGGCTGGCCAATTTAGAACAGAAATACCATGGTCCGTAAACCAGGCACGGGTAGATTTTGCGCTGTGTGCAGGCGCCAAGTCCTGTTGGAACCTGAAATCTCCATCTCCATAGAGCAGGTCAGCAGCAGGAAGCATGAAGTGCTCTAAAACTTGCTGGTAGACGGCTGCGTTGACCCTGGATCTCAGGAAACAGAGTGGACCGACACCAGCAGATGACATGGCACCCAAAACCATCACTGATGGTGGAAACTTTACACTAGACTTCAGGCAACGTGGATCCTGTGCCTCTCCTGTCTTCCTCCAGACTCTGGGACCTCGATTTCCAAAGGAAATGCAAAATTTGCTTTCGTCAGAAAACATGACTTTGGACCACTCAGCAGCAGTCCAGCTCTTTTTCCTTAGCCCAGGTGAGACGCTTTTCGCTGTTTCTTGGTCAACAGTGGCTTGACACGAGGTATGCGGCAGTTGAAACCCATGTCTTTCAAGCGTCTCTTGGTGGTGGATCTTGAAGCACTGACTCCAGCAGCTGTCCACTCCTTGTGAATCTTTTTTTTCACAATCTTGACTAGGGCGCGGTGATCCCTATCGCTTGTACACTTTTTCTGACCACAGTTTTTCCTTCCCTTTGCCTCTCTATTAATGTGTTTGGACACAGAGCTCTGAGAACAGCCAGCCTCTTCAGCAATAACCTTTTGTGTCTTTCCCTCCTTGTGCAATGTGTGATGGTCGCCTTTTGGACAGCTGTCAAATCTGAAGTCTTCCCCATGTTTGTGTAGGCTTCAGAACTGGACTGAGAGACCATTTAAAGCCCTTTGCAGGTGTTTTGAGTTAATCAGCTGATTACTTTGTGGCACCAGGTGTCTTCAAAATTTAACCCTTACACAATATTCTAATTTTGTGACACATGGAATTTTGGATTTTTATTTGTTGCCACTTCAAATCATCAAAATTAAATGAAATAAACATTTGAATGCATCAGTCTGTGTGCAATGAATAAATATAATGTACAAGTTACACCTTTTGAATGCAATTACTGAAATAAATCAAGTTTTTCAAAATATTCTAATTTACTGGCTTTTACCTGTATTTCCATCATTCAGATCAATAAGTGTTATCTGGGTGTTTGCATAATGAGCTGCAGTAGTGTTATGAAGTTACATTCATAATCACAGCATGCTAATATCCAAGCCGGGTCTGAATGAACATCAAAAGCAAAGTAATCTGAGGAATTTTACATGGAATTTTGTGACACGTAATGGCTGCAATTTGAAAAGATCAAAGATGGTGCAGATCACTGGAAATGCATCATTTCCTTTCTTCTTTTCACCGCTGTCTTTCGGCTAAAGAAAAAACAAATGGTGCAGGGCTGCCTCTACTGGCTTATTCTGACGTCCTGTGGGCGATAACGTAAAACAGGAATCAACAGTGAAAAGGAGGAAGCCTAATTAAAGGATGATTCTAGCATTCATAACGGAAGGTGAACACATAAAGGAACAGGGGATAAAAGACCACCCTCTACCAGAGGCTGTAAAGCAAGAAATAATCGTTGAAAGCTGAGCCACATCTGAACAAACTGTAGGTCACAGCTGACTATTACCAAAGGAATATCCGGTTTGATATAATCTACACTCCTGTTCTAGTTTGTCAAGATTCACAGCACTACTCTAATACCAGCAGGCTCGAGTTCAAAGTGATCACACTTGAGCTACCCCAGTGTATTATTACCTAATATTCCAAGACAGTGTGTGGTACACCCATTTCTCAAACACCGGCAATTTACCAGCCACAAAAGACATGCCATCTGTTATCTCTATCCCTGAACTTAGACAAACCGCTCAGCTTTCGGTGGAAATATTTGGAGCTTTAAGGCCACGCCAGGTATTTAACTTGGCTCTGCTTTCACCTTCTGAGAATGGATAAAGGAACATGTTAAGGAGGCCTAGAATGCAAGAGAACGCACAGTCCGCCCCAACTTTAGTCCCAAAGCCTTATACATTGTTCTGTACTTGAAACTGTGTCCAACAATAGCCTCTTCGCATGAGTGAAGTCTAATGCTGCTTTCATATTTTGTTATTAGATTGTAATTACAGTATGCATATTGAACATATCTCCATCCCATTGGTAGATCCCTACCCAGAGTTTTTCTCTCACCACAGCAAAGTTAAGGATTCCTCGCAGTCACTCAGCCCTCGCAAGCTTTAATCCAATGGAGAGAAAGCAGAGTTTCATAAAGCACCTGTGAAGATTTTGACAAGCAGAAAGTTCTGCCAATTTTTTTTTTCTTCTTTTTAAAAAAAAAAGTATCTTTGCACAAGGTTTCTATCTGCAGTTGATCTCGACTGCTCAGACAGCGAACACCTGGAGCAACAAAGTGCTGAGGGGAAGCGATGAAGGGACGGAGATGCCTTTGTTTCTCAAGGGGTTCGGACAGGAGAGAAATGATTCCACATGCAGGGTTTTCAGCTACAATATGCACTCTTCTGGTTCGGGTCTCACCTTTCTTTCTGAGCCTGGTTTCATTCATACCAGAAAAACCTACAGTCATATTTTCATTTGCAACAATAATTCTTGGTTTTATTCTCCCGCCCTTTAAGCCTTTAAAAAAAAAAAAAAAAAAAAAAGAGACATTCCTGACCTTAATCTGGCTTTTCTTTCTGCTTCAATTCATCAGCTCTGTAAGCGTCTATGGGGGACTGTGTGCACACAAACACTTGGCTATTGATGTGGCTACATTGTAGACATTTAATGATCCTAGTATAGTCTATATATTGCAGAAAAAAAAACAAAAAACAAACAAACTTAGTAACCACAAAAACAGGCCGGGGTTGTCAGAGCGGAACCTGCTACCATTGGACTTAAAGTGCACACCTGCTGCTTCCAAAACCAGCAGTGCTGTCAAATGAGCATGTGGCGAGTGACATACTGGTGAGCTGTTGAGCAGAGGGAGGGTTAAGCATTTTGTCTGTGTTTACCTACTCCCTACACTCGCACGGTTTCGGGCTCAATTTAACACCTCACAGGCTATAAGTCACATCAGCAGGAAAGGTCTCACTTTAAAGCTTGTAAAGATTGTAAGTTAATTTCCTTCAGAGAATGTCCACATCTAGGATGACTAGAAAAATGAAATGGTCTTCCTGTGAAAACGTTAAAAATCTTTATTAATAGGACAGATTAAGAGAGGAACACGGGAGAGAGAGGGGAAATGAGCCAGAACTGAACACGCGGCCACTGCGACATGGACTGAGCCTCTGTACATGGGTGCACGCTCTACCAGGTGAGCTAACTAGGCCCCCTGGATAGAGATCATTTTAGGAAATCAAAATGTTCCTACTGTAGTTGCAAACACTGAATTTGTGTGAATGTTTAGCAAAAACAACATGACATTTTTATGGCCATCCTCAAGGGAATGGTCCGTAAGCTCAGATATGTTGTATGATAAAATATATCAATATCATAAAAAGCTAAGAAAAAGGTTTTGAATAAAAAAAAAGAATTCACAGCCTGTTTTTGCTAATCCAACAAATTACATAACCTCACAAATGAAGTTATTTTAGTTGTGCAGTCATCCTCACTAATGTGCAACTTTGCCTAGAAGGTCCAATACAAACCGAGACATTAAAGGGAGTACACAGTATGTATTGACATATTGCCAAACCTAGGGTAACAACCATTACTAATATGACTATCAGGCTTACTAGTAATAGCATTAGGCAAAGCCCCCTGCATTAAAAGCACAACAAGCTTAAATTAAGTCAGTATCTGTAGCTCTGATTCTATTCTGCTGGCAAATAATAAACCAGATATTATCAGGATGTTGAGGTTGTTTTGGCTCATCGTGGTCCATGGGCACCAACCCAGTTCAACATTCTCACTGGTTCATTAATGTTAGCACGATTCTCTGCATACATTAACCCAATCCAGCTGCCACAGGGGCAAATACATTAATCCAAAAAGGTCCCTGAAAGAGCGTTAATCAATACTGAATCATGCAATCTGCTTTAAAACAGTACCTTGATGTTATGTTTCCATATAATAAACCAAATCCAAACAAGGCATGATGAAAGTTGCACCATATTTGACGAACAAATTATTGAAACGCGATAAAATACCTTCTCTGAAAATGTGGATACCACCCCTTCATTAGGATGCAAGACTGACTTTTGCCATAACGCTATAGGAAAACAATTTACAGATTTGAAGTCTATGACTTGATGTTGCATCCAAAGAATGTTCCCTGGATAAGAATCCCATGACTCTGTCTGTTATCTCCTCCACCGCTGCACTTTGAGAAAGCAGCACCAATCATCATGCGTCTCCACACCGAGTGAATAATGTGCAGCACAAGAAAGATGCAGGCCACAACTCTCTGTGCCAGTAATCTCTCTTTGAGGCCCCGGCGTCTCTAATTGCCTGGACACTTGTGTCCGAGGGCCGCTCTCGTTCCTCAGTGAAAAGATGAGACCTCACATGCTCCTTACAACAAGCTTAAGCTGATAAACCCTTTCATTCAACATGGCCGTGGGATCGGCGCTCCGTGCAAACAGATTGGGTAAAAAAAGACTAATCAAAACAGCGCTTAGCCCCCAACACAGAGGCAGAGCTAAACCACAGTGCAGCCTCAGCAGGGAGTACGCTCTCTTAACCGCTAAAAGTGTCTGATGATTTGTGTGAGGCTTTTCTGACGAACGCATTCCGTAGTGCAACTACATGAACTGGAATATATGTGGAACACATGTGGTGGGGTTTTTATTGAACAAAGACATAGTGTAGTTGATTTCAAAATGGGATTTGTCAGCTGAAACAATTGTGTCCTGTTGATTGTGTTTATTTATATATGTATGCACTGATGTTTTATTGTTATCTAACACATAAAGCAATGAAGTATAAAGTATTTGCCCTTTGTGAAGTCTCTTGTTGTGTTTATTATGTCTATTATTTATTGATATAAAAAAAGGTACCAGCAAGATTTGGTAACATGCCTTTCTATGAATGCATTTTAGCTTGAGTTACTATAGTGTTGAATTTAAGCTCTATATCTACATATATATGATATTTCATGTGGAGAAGTAGTCTGCAGACCTGCAGTCACCGCCTACAAAAGATGGCTTCTCAGTACGTAACACCATTTGCCTGATGATAATGATGATCTAGTACCAAAATGTTTCCAGCTATTAGATTTATTTTGCAAGTTAGACAGTGTGCGGAAAGTTTCTTTGCAACTTTTGACCTACAGTACCTCTCCGACGAACCTGTACCAGATTATAGACGTGCAAAGTATTTTTCTATTCTGAAAAAAAAAAAAAAGGCAGAAAAAGACAGAAAACAGGCGAGCATAAAATTCAAGACTACTTCTTCCCTCAGAGGATGTTCATTCAATGAGAATCCCTCTCACTCAGATACAGCACCTCCCATGACACCCTTGCTTCCTGTCATGGTTAGTGTTACGCTGCCTACCCAGAAATATTTCCCTGTTACAGCCAGCAACACTGCCGATACCTCCACACATGCAACCATCATCTGGCCTGCTGCCCTGATATATTATACAGACTCCATGTGTTTCTCAGCAGCAAGGTCAAGTTGTGTGCTTGTTTTCTTTACTTGCTGCAGCTAAAGTGAACAAACAAGCCAGACTTCAACATTACCTAGTCTGTATGACCACTAAATAAAAAGGCTGGTAGATTAGTTTTTATAACAATCTCAAAATATAGTAAGTAAGTATATAAGTATATAGTATATAGTACTTAAAAATCGCAAAATTTCCATACAAACAAATGGATCAAATGACAAACAATGTGTAATGTTAAAGGTGCCAATTCAAGTGACGGCCCCCGTACATCACTCAACACTGCAGCTCCCTTCAGCTCGACAGAGCTTTATAGTGTAAGAAAAGTATTTACATCACTGTTTTGGTTCACTCTGGTTGTTGAAAAATCTTAGAAGTAGCAATACCTCTGGCACACAAAGTCAGCAACTAGCTGGTGAGCATAGTGAAGCATTTGACTGTTAAAGATATGTATGTTTCTTTTACATAAATTGGTGGAGATCAAAACAGAACAAAAAGAATAATAAAAAATAAGTGTGAATCTTGACTCATGTCTCCTGGATGTGTAAATATGTATTTTTTTGCTAATATAACCATATGTTATGCGGGTTTAAATAGTCTAACAATATTTGCATCTTAACAGTGAGTGATGTTCTCTTCACAGACGCTAAAGAAAAGTCAATGTTTAGGCCAATAGGCTGTTAGCAGAATTAGGAAATTCATGGTGCTCCTACAAGTAGCATAAAAAGAATTCTGTAGACACCGAGATGATGATGAGACAGCACTAATTCTACTGCAAGTTGGCCTATATTTTCTACAAAAACAAACTTATGTCATCAGAAAAATTAGAACAAAATAGTAGAATTACCAACACTAAAATCACTAATTATTACATAGAGTACTGCCAGAAACAGGTACGTTTACATCTATTCGTATTGTGCCTCACAGTGCCAGTTATATTTTGCAGCCAGCTGAAAAATAAGCCCTGCTTCATACTGTTAATGAAATGTTACTGATAACACAACAGCATGAATCAATTTATTGGCAACACTGCAACACCATTATTTGTTTCCCAGATTAACCTGCCCACCAGTGACCTTGAGTAATAGCTCACAAAAGTATTCTAAAGAATCACGTGACTTGGGTGTACACACACACATGCCATGACAGAT
>JABXJD010001781.1:0-47500 GCA_013375575.1 Percina caprodes | reverse complement strand
GAGATGTTGTGGTATGACCTTAAAAAGGCCGTTCATGCTCGAAAACCCTCTAATGTAACTGAATTAGGACAATTCTGCAAAGATGAGTGGGCCAAAATTCCTCCAGGACGCTGTAAAAGCCTCATTGCACATTATCGCAAACGCTTGGTTGCAGTTGTTGCTGCTAAGGGTGGCCCAACCAGTTATTAGGTTTAGGGGCAATCACTTTTTCACACAGGGCCATGATGGTTTGGATTTTTTCACCTTTAATAATAAACACCTTCATTTACAAATTGCATTTTGTGTTTACTTGTGTTGTCCTTGACTATTGTTTAAATTGGTTTGATGTTCAAACACTTAAGTGTGACAAACATGCAAAGGAACAGGAAATGAGGAAGGGGCAAACACTTTTTCACACCACTATATATATATATATATATATATATATATATATATATATATATATATATATATATATATATATATATATATATATATATATATATATATATATATATATATATATATATATATATATATATATATATATATATATATATATATATATATATATATCATGCGGCAGCCATTGCTGCTTGTGTGTTTACAAGTGAGCTCGGGTCCTCACTTGATTTCAAGGGGTATACACCCCTCGATCCCTCGGTCGACATATGTAATGGGACAGCACTAGGTCCTGCGTGAATGCGCAAAAACGAGGGCAAGGGGTAAGGGGTAGGGGTAAGATAGAGAAATGGGATTCAGCCATGGTCTCCAAAGGGTCCCTGTGATGTGCAAGACATCTTGCCTCGTTCCTGTGCCAAAGACGCCACGTCTCAGTGACGCCAAGGACTACAGACCCGTGGCACTGACCTCCCACATTATGAAGACCCTGGAGAGACTGGTTCTGGAACAGCTGAGGCCCATGGTGAGACCTCTCCTAGACCCCCTCCAGTTCACCTACCAGCCCCAACTGGGAGTTAAGGACAGCATTATCTTCCTGCTTAACCGCATCTACGCCCACCTGGACAAACCGGTGAGCAGGTGGATCCGACCCCTCGTGTCTTGGATTCTTGACTACCTAACTGGAAGACCACAGTATGTGCGCCTGCAAAACTGTGTCAGACAGAGTGATCAGCAACACCGGGGCCCCACAGGGGACTGTCCTCTCTCCCTTCCTCTTCACCATCTACACCACAGACTTCAACTACCACACAGAGTCTTGCCATCTTCAGAAGTTTTCTGATAACTCTGCTGTGGTTGGATGTATCAGCGAGGATGATGAGGCTGAGTACAGAGCTGTGGTGGGGGACTTTGTCACAAGGATTAAGCAGAATCATCTACAGGTCAACGTGACAAAGACCAAGGCTGAATCTCATTTGTCTATCTTACCCCTTCCCCTTGCCCCTTCCCCTCGTTTTTGCGCATTCACGCAGGACCTAGTGATTTCCCAATCCTTTTTGTGACCGAGGGGTAGGGGAAAGATCAAGGGGTGTATACCCCTTGAAAGCAAGTGACAACGCAACCTGACTTGTAAACACAGCAAGCAACAATGGCTGCCGCATCGACCAGAGAGACACATAAATGTAAGTATTTTCGGCTTAAATAATTGATTTAAAAGTTACAACAGTCTTGTTTTGTGGTCTATACAGTCCTGTAGACATGTACTCGCAACAACGTTCCTAATTGAAAACTTGTTGATTTGAATAACAGTCCCGCATTTCTCTGCCTTGAATGGACTGTATACATTGCATAGACTGTATATATTAATATTAACGGTCTATGATACATCGCTACGTGCTTTGCATATACCGCCCTGTATCACACAGGACACCGGAGGACCCAGCAGCTGGTCCACTTTCGGGCTGAAAACGAGCAGAAGTTTCTTAAATCATGTGTTCATGTTGTACCCATTCATTATTGCATTGGTACTGTATTATTGTTATCATTTGTAATCAATTACTGTCCATGCACTTGTCTATTGTTGTTGGTTATGATAGGGACACTGATGATTTGTGAGGGGGGTCTGGAATATCAGAACAGCTGTAGTTTGTGTTTGTTTGTGGTCTTGTGTCTTTTTTTAGTTTTACACATTTTAATGTCTTTTTATGTGTGTGACATGTAAGTTATGGTTCTAATAGTTGATAATGGTTCTGTAATATAATACATTTAATGTAATGTTTTTGCCTGTTATGTTTAATTTATCAGGCAATAAAGACAGAATTTTGTTAAAATGTTTTTCTGAACATCAATGACATTCAAAACGGTGATAACTGAAACAGATATACAACACACCGTGTGTGTGTGTGTGTGTACACATATGTATTGCAACATACCTAAGTATTACACAGATAACATCTGCCTCTGCACCACCAAAGTGAACATAAAATAACTAAAAAAATATATAAATGCATATGACACTGTTGTCAAAACCCACACAATCAACATCTTGGAAGTTTGTGATAAATCATGTATGGTGATATCACCAAGTGGTGTCCCATTTCATAGGGGAAGGTTTTCACACCTAGCCCTTAGCCCTGGTCTTCTAGGGCCAAGGGGTAGGGGGTAAGATAGAAAAATGGGATTCAGCCTAAGGAGCTGGTGGTGGATCCAAGGCAGCAGTGAGCCCTGTTTCCATCCAGGGGGTCAATGTGGACATTGTGGAGGACTACAAATACCTGGGAGTGCACTTGGACAATAAACTGGACTGGGCCAAGAACACTCAAGCCCTCTACAGGATTATTATTTTCTGAGGAGGCTGAGGTCCTTCAACATCTGCAGGACGATGCTGAGGATGTTTTATGAGTCTGTGGTGGCCAGTGCTATCCTCTTTGCAGTTGCTTGCTGGGGCAGCAGGCTGAGGGTAGCGGACGCCAACAGACTCAAACTGATCCGCAAGGCCAGTGACGTTGTGGGGGTGGATCTGGACTCTCTGTCGGTGGTGTCAGAGAGGAGGATGCTGTCCAAACTACATGCCATCTTGGACAATGTCTCGCACCCACTCCATGGCTTGCTGCTACATCACAGGAGCACTTTCAGTGAAAGACTCATTCTACCTAAATGCACCACAGAGCGCCACAGGAAGTCTAGACACTTAGAGAGGTTGAAACTGGACAATAACACTGGCCTGAAAAATTTTCAATACTAAACTGCTACTATTATTATTATTATTATTATTATTATTATTATTATTATTATTATTACTTTTCACCAATTCCTTAATTATGTAAATACTGTATAATAACATTCCTTTAACTATGTAAATACCGTACATATCCACACTCTTTATATTTCTTTATTTATATTTCTACTCTAATATTTCTACTATTTGTGCAACTGCGACACAAATTTTCCCTTCGGGGATCAATAAAAGTATTTCTGATTCTGATTAAATAGCGCTTTTCTAGTCTTAAAGACTACTCAAAGCGCCTTTAGTACAGGAACCATTCACCATTCACTCACATTCATACACGGTGGCCGAGGATGCCGTACAAGGTGCAACCTGCTCATTATATAAACACTCACACACATTTACGCTCCGAAGGCGGAGCAATTGGGGGCAACTCAGGGTTCAGTGTCTTGCCCAAGGACACTTTGACATGGGACTGCAGGGTCAGGGATCAAACCACCAAAATTCCAATTGGCAGGCGACCGCTCTACCACTGAGCCACAGCCGCCCCAAAATTTTGATACGGTCAAACCTTCTCTCTATTTTACCGCGGTATACGATATTAACGTGACCAATTAAAAATAATGATGTAAGGCTCAGACGGCGTCAAACTGTTGGCTTGTGCCGACACTGTTCAGAAACGGAATACCAAACAATAATACTGAAACATCTCTCCCTTCTCATTAGGGAGGAACACCGAATGCTGCCAAACTGCAGAAGTCGTGTTCTTCTTCCAGACCAGGTCACTTGCTGCGCGATTCCCCCCCCCCTCTACACTGTCATGCATTTTTAGGCATTAAATAAATTATATTTAATATTGAATGCTTGTCTCCTATATAAATGCACTGCATTTTTGTATGACTGTATAGAAACTGACACCATTGCTATTTTTAATACCGTATTACCACCCAACCCTATATCCTGCTGATGCTCTCCATGAGCTGGAGCATAGGCATGCTAAGCAGAAACTGGTGACGAATACACACTCTTTGAATCCTACAATGACATTTCTAAAGCTCTCAATTACAGATGTTCCACAACACAGAAGCGTCAAAAATGTCACAGTCTGTTGACGTTAATAGTCCACACTGTGTGAGTGAACGCAACAAAGAAGAAAACATCTAACGATATAGTCCCACAAAAACCAAATGCAACACTGGCAGATCAAGAGGAGAGGGAAGTACCACATGCAGATAAAAACGGTTCTGGCTCTTATTTTAAGCCATTTCTACTATGAGTGCAAAGAGCCATTATGGGCTGCACTGCAGTTTTTAGCAGATCAGTGACATATCGATGAAAGGTGTCCTTAGCCCCTCTCTGAAGCCCGTCACACCCTCAACCCCTGGCTGTGAGCCGAGTGAGGGGGGGTCCTGCCTCTGGAGCCGGCCACAGAGCAGAACCGCTGACCAGGAGGGGTTGAACAAGAGGCCTTTCTCTCAACACGATGGGATCCCCCTGCCCACCTCCCCTCAGAGTCCTGCAGGAGCAGCTCTGGCAGCTTCTCAGCTTGTTCTCCCCTCTTTGGTCAAGTTAGGATTTCGCATCGCGTTGGCCAAGGCTTTAATTGATTTCCATGAAACTAACTCCTGCTGCACAAGTCCATGTAAGGCAGTGCCAGCAAGCCAAGACAGCCAGACAGCTGTCCTTCCCTGGACAACAAGCAGACATCCACTTACAGAGACCGTGCTATTTGAGGATTCCCCGAGACAAATCCTAGCAGATATCCTCTATGCTGTGCAGAAACACTGTTCTCAACTCTTTGTCTGTCTGGCTTTAAGAGTGACACCAACTTCAGAATGGAAAATATGAAATGTACTACTGATATTTTTCACTGCATAAAGCAATCTTTAACTGACCCATGTGTAACCTTTATAGAACCACAATATGTCGGTCAAACATGCACAAGAGGAAATAACAACGCCAAATACACTTTTCAGTCTGTAAATTTTGGTAACACGACAGCTTTAAACCTTTTTATAAGAAAAGATTAGAACAAACCTTGGCCTCGACTTTAAGTTAACAACACGAGACTTTCCTTTCTCTCTGTATTTACAATCAAGAATATTATCCCTGTTTGAATAAACATTTTCTGCAAGAGGAAGGCCTGGATAACCCCTGAGTAAAAAGAAAGGAGGACAGCCTCCAGTGAGAGATAGATAGCCAAATCAGTACAGGGCAGAGGAGGGGGAAGCAGTGGATGAGGTACAGTTGGAGATTCTTAGGTGGGCGGTGAGGCTCTGAAAGGCTCGACTGAAGAGCAATTGCATCCTTCAGGGAATGAGCTCAGCTTGCACAGATTCAAACAGAGCCAGAGAGGAGAGGTGAGAGGGCCACTTAGTCTGCAGACCAAC
Source organism: Percina caprodes (assembly GCA_013375575.1). Classification (NCBI taxonomy): domain Eukaryota; kingdom Metazoa; phylum Chordata; class Actinopteri; order Perciformes; family Percidae; genus Percina; species Percina caprodes. The sequence continues at coordinate 42,004 of JABXJD010001781.1, read as the reverse complement.
AAGAGCAACACTGGCCCCCACCGGGTCAACATCACTCATCAATTAGGTCTGTCCATAGCACACATACAGTTGATCCTCTTCAGTTACTGTAACCCTCACATTCAGACATGCCAGGACATCTTTAGCTGTCCATCTTCCTTTGGTACTCACAGCCAAATGACAGATTTTGTTGTCCGATTTCGTCGCCAGCTGACTTCACACTTCCTCACTTGCAAAGTATAAATCTTACACTTGAAGTAGACACATCTAAAACATAGCAAACAGATTAAAATGTGTGCGTTTTTGCCCTGAATTGACCACCTTGTGTTTCACCAAGAAGACTCATAAATCCCCACACAATACACAATTAATTAGGGCTGCAACTAGCAATTATTTTCAATATATTCATGTTTTGATTAGTTAATTCACTAGTTTGTCCAAAATATGTCCGAAAATAGTGAATAATATACATCAAATATTCCCACCGCACAAATATTTGGTATCTTTGCCTGAAAAATTAATAAAACGTATAATAGATTATTAAAGTAGTTAATTTTATGTTGATCCACTAATTGTAGCTTTACAACTAATTATGCCACTATCCAGAGTAAAAAAGTAAATCAACTACCCGAGTTATGATTAAAAAGCTTTGTCGGAGATGAACATTAACTATTTGGGCAGGAGAAAGGCTGCAGTATAAATTAATGCACAGAACACAGCATACATATCTGTACTATTATAATAAAATTGCAACACCAACATGCATAAATCATAAATTGGAGGATGAGGGGTAACGACACGCTATGCACGTCTCTGGAGATGTCACATTTATAAAATGTTACAGTACTAAAGCTGCAGGCTGAAACATGCATTTCCACTGCTGTGTTTTAATGGTGAGAGAGAGAATAGGCCAAAAGGTTGGATGAAGCCCCAACTCAACCAAAACTGCCGGCCTCTGCAAAACACAGAAACACAACCGTGTTATTCTGTTCTCATAAGGCCGAGGCAGCCAGTGGCCCACCAATAAGAGCATGAACAATGGTTATGTTGATGCCACAGCTATCCTCCACAAGCAGTTAGGAACACAATAAGGCTGCACTGTGGCGATGGCTGTGCTCCACTCAGACAACAAGACAACCCCCACTCCCCTGTCATCTCGGAGTCTTTTTCACGCCTGGACTTCATTATGTTTAATGGAAATCATCAGCAATCTGAAAGAACTTATAAGACAATGATGAAATCCAAGTCATGCCTCACCGACACACAGAGCAGATAATTCAATACAATTGGCAAAACGTGGACAGACCGAAATAAATGTATTCTTTCTGAGAAAATATACAGACAGTGTCAAAGACAAGAAGTTGGCGACTAACGATTTTAGGCCACTATGGTTTTATACGCATATTGTATGACATGACCAAGGTTAAAAATATTTCCATTTGCCATAGACTATTCTTTTATATACAGTATTATTTCCTCTTAAAAAGTATAACCAGGCCTTATCAAGCAAATGGGTCAAAAGCCTTTTTTTTTTACAAATTTTAAATCCACAGAAATCCATTTTACTTTGCAAACAAAATCAGCATTCACCGACATGACTGATGCAAAAACAACTGAGCACAGGATCTTAGTTTATGAATTAGTATCTGTCCCTACATTCAGATTTAGTTAAAAGGGAAAGAGACCTGTGCTGCAAACAGGACTCTGGGTTGGCCCACAGTCACCCGGCAGCACACACACTAATAAACTCCTTTTTTATCATTTGAAAAGACTTCATGTTTATGCAGCTGCAAATGTACTAACTGGTAAAGGAAACCTCTACTCTACTTTTTATTTTGTATAAAGAATAGTAATTTATCCACAAGATGTTTGAGAGTTCTGTTTTGTGGATGGTTTTAGCTACAAACAGAATAAACTGTCTTAAATAATAAAACTGCTTCAAATCATTTATCAAAATTTTACAAGATAAAAGTAATGCCCTAAAATAAAAAAATATATTTACTTTGTCTATTTCTAATGAAAAGCAAATGTGTACACTACATTTAAAAAAATAAATATCACAGAATATATCCAAGCCTCATGATTAACAAAAATGAGAGAAATATAAAATAACTTGATAACCTCGGCCACCGTGATAAATAAAAATACTCAACTAGAAATCTTCCAAGCACTGCATTGCTGACATCATCAGGAAAAACTAAAGATGAGATGAAGTCAAAATAAAAACCTTTACTGAGCAGACTACACATGCAGCTATATGGATAACATGATACATGTAAATGTAACAAGGTTCTGAGAGGTTTAGCTGAAATATAATCTGCATTCCAACCAACCATTCCAGCAACAGAAATCTTAGTCAGTGGAAAGACAAAAGGAAATTAAGTCTTTCTTTCAGTTTCCTCTCCTGTTAAGTTAGGAATGTATATATTAAAAAAAAAAAAAAGAATTAGGAATGTCTGATCTGCCACATCTAGATTATCTTGATAAAATTTAAGTCAAGATACATTTTCAATGGTTCTTTCCCTAGCTTCAAGATTTATTTATCAAAAAGGGTGAAACATTACTTTTTAATTGGCATAGCTAATATAGCCCATGTCCTTGCAAACTGCTGACATTTCACAGACCATTTTTTATTTTCCATTGGCTGTGGATGTTTTTTTAAACCCTGACTTTATTAAATTGTATTTTATGTAGAATAGTCCATGTGCGTGTGTGTTCTATCAATAATTACATTGACTTAGTTTATGGAGGTTATTTACGATGACAGCAGCCAAGCTGATTAAAGTATGATCTGAGGGAATCTGATTAAATAGAGGTTAATGTTGTAAGGGAATCAATTGAATGACCCAAATTAAACCAAATACACCTGCACTGACAGAAGAAGCAGACATGACCCACTAAACACAGGAAACCTCTTCAGAGAAGAGGTACTGATTTGGCGGTGTTCCTCTTCATCACCACAGCCCATCTTACCTTTTTGTGTCTGTCTTTGAAAGGTAAGGCAGGCCATGGCATCTCCTGCAAAAAGTCTTGCCAGTGTTTCTGGTCCTGATCAGACGAGATGAAGACGATTTCCAATTTGTCCTTATGTTCAGACGCCTTTTTGAACCTGCTGTAAAACTCGCACAGGCTGCCGTTGAACTGCTTGCACGGGGCGTTCAGGCTGCATCCGAAGAAGAGCCCGACCAGGGATAGCTTGGCGCCCAGCGACTGCACATCCACCTCGGCTTTCTCGCTGTTGACGAGCCGCTCCCCGAATAGACTCACCAGAAACTCCGACATCGCGGCTACAGTGCTAAACACACAACGTTACCCTTAGCCGAGGTTGCTGCACATGTAACCGCTATGTTCAGGCGACACCCAGCACTTCCTCCACCTCCAATTTGAGGTTTTAGGTGAGCTCCCAGCCCCTGTGAGGCGTTGTGGTCTGGTTTCACCGCGGCTCGTCCTCCGCTGTGAGCGCTGTGCAGGAATGCGCTCCGCTTTAAATCGCCCTGACTGCAACAGCGGTTGCGCTCATTCCCCCACTTCTATCCCCCCCCAAGCATAGGCTGTAATCATGATTCCATTTACAAAGGTGACACTTTATCACTATTTTCTTTTTTTGATGTGTTAATAATAGAAAATGTAACTAAATTATTTTAATATGTGTTTACATGTTTTATATCCTCTAACTTAACTCAATTTCGGATTAAGCTGCTGGATAACAACTGGATTCTAGTTTTCAACTCAAAATGACATTTTATTAAATGCTTGGAATGATTGAACAGGCTTAATTAGACAACTCCACGAGAATTTCTGCAATTTTAAAAAGATAAGGCTGGGGGTGGGGTGGGGTGGGGGTAAAACCACCCTCTATCCTGTGGATATGCTGCCACGTAGTGTTCACTAGAGGAAACTACCTGGGCTGCAGCAATTTAAAAGAGTAGAGATTTCTGGCACAACTTCACATACAGTAGTATAGCATTGAAATCGTGAAAAACACTTTTCATATGAATGAAATCTTTGTCCATATAACCATCCCCCAGGAAAGAAATAATCAAGAAAAACGTTGTGCGACGCATATGAGGCCAAAGTCACCATACAACACATTACAAAGAATGCTTTCTCCTGCTACAAAAGTACATTAAGTGTTACTTTATTTAAGTACTACTGCAAGGCACCAAAAAAAGTTTTTGTAATTAACTTGTGTGTTAAGATTAACATTACATTTGAAGAAATGTATCAAGCTAAAATCACAAGTCAGGATTGAGTGAATGCACATAAAACAGCACAAGAAGACTTAGTGTAAGTTACATGGGTTATACGTACGTGTTTGTCTTTTGCAGATGTTCCAGTACAGAATGAATGGAATAGCTGTGTTTTACAGAGGATGCTCAACATTTTGGTTTTAAACTTACACAGTTGCTGATTTGCATTAAATTACAGACGGAGATGTACCTTGTGCATGGTTGTCAATGATGCTGGAATTGAATGGTGGAAATATGTATTGTTTAGCAGTAGAGAAATTATGAAATAACCGATGTGAACAGCGCAGGCTCCCTCAGTCTTCAGTGAACATCATCCTCACCAGATCTGCTTTAAAGAGTTCTTCCTCCACCAACTTCTGAGGCTGAAACAGGTTAACAGGGGGGGTATTACAGGTACATTCACTCCCTAGAGTAATATTAAAAAAGATGTCTTCACATGCAACATTTTATAAGAAACATTTCTATTAATGTTTTTTCTGCCTTTTTTTTAGTAAAACTTTTTTTAGTTTAATCCATGTCAATAAAATAGTCAAACAAATTATTCTTACGGTGCCATATCGCAGCAGAGTGGGAACTCCACTCAACTTTAGTGTCTTCTTGAAGTCATTATTTGAATCCTTCCAACTGAAGCATGAAAAAAGACGTAATTACACAGCTGAAATTATTCACCAGTACTACATTTGAAAGAGCACATAAATTAAATTGAAAATTGAAATTGAATTGAAGGGCTTTCTATGATGAAAATATTTGCAAAAATCTGACATTTTTTAGGGGAGTAAATAATTATGAAATCTATGATATAAGCATTACTTGGTGCTCTTATTTATATTATCCATTTACACATTCAAAATTATATATAAATCACTTTTTGTGGCATTATGGCCAGATGTACACAGATTTGTGATACAGATTTATGATTGTATGAGTGTAATGATGACAATACCAAATTCTTTGAAGCCTCTCAAATAGTTTTCACTAATTGTATATAGCACCTGTTACTGGTCAGTGGCTTCACAAATACAAAGGGTGGCTTGTGTTTTCATGTAATACATTTTCAAAAGCATGTAACATCAAATCAATTTGACTTTTAGGCTGTTTGTCAAACTGACGAATTGTCAATGCTAAAGTTTTTACACTGAACTCCCATTATCCCATTTGCCATCATATTTTTTAAGCAACTGATTAAAAAAAAATACTTATGATTGAAGGGTTAGTTGCAGCCCTAATATGGTGTGCAATCTTAGTTTTGTGACAGCACACTTTGCCATAAATTAAAGCAGAGTAAAATACTGACTAGGCCCTTTCTCCAACTTGACAGTAGATGAAGACGGAGCCCTCTGGAAGATGACTCATCTCTCCTCTTACAACTGGCTCCGCTGGAAGAGAAGAAGGGAAATGATTGAATGCACCAAACGTGAAAGAAATAAAAAAAAGGCTTTAAAAGCAAAACAGAATACTATCTAACTAACGTTGCCAGAACAACGAAAAATGTGTCATACACATCTATCACGTCTCCGCAAAATTAAAGTACAAGCATCTATTAGCTATATTATATATGGTAGTTCCGGGTAGAAACATATAACGTTACCTTTCACACAGTCTGGACACCAGCTCTTTCCTTGGGCGTCTTTATTACCAGAGAAATAAGCAAAAATATCCTTTCCTTTTCTATCAGACACAGCCTGACAGAATTCATCATAACCGCTCACAGTCACTTCTTCGTAGTGGGGCATCGTTTAGACCGAGTTAGTGTGAAAATGTACAACCTTAAAATATTAGACTATGAAGCACTAACAAGTGTTATCAGAAATACTGATCTTCTGAACACTCATGGATGTATTAAGAACTGGACCTGGTAGAAATACTCAAAATGTGACACTACCATTTCCGGCCGGTGCAAAGGTTCTTAAAGTGACCGTGTACCCGAAAAGGTTTATTAAGCAGTTTAAGTTCTCCTCACGAATATATTATATTATGTGAATACACCTCTTACACATAATTTCACACAGTGATAAAATATTACAGAAAGACGCTTATTTTAAAAAATACGGAAAATATTAAATAAGGCGGTTGCGATTATATTTGACTTTCTTGACGATCCGTACTTGGTGCAAAACTACTTCCGTCTGGCGGTGTTTTGTTGTTGTTTCTTTAACTGTCTATGGTTGTTGTCATGGCGGCGTTTCAAACTGTTGACAAGCTCGGACAAAAATTTGAGAAAGTTAACCAAGTCACATAACTAACTAGCTGTTAGCTACTTTAATTAACATCCAGTTAGACCCGCTACGTCCGTAGCTAATATATAATTTCTGTTTAAACTAAAAAAGTGGTTACAAGCAATGATCGAATGGATTATGTTGGGATTAACGTAATGTTTTCAATTCAAAAGCGTAGCTAGCTAGTTAGCGTGCATTAGCATTAGCTAACGCTAGCTATATATCAATAATTGTTTGCTGTTTTGACAGAACTTTGCGTTTTTGTTTCTGTAATGACTGCACAGTTCTTGTCAAATTGTCACACGACTTCCGTAGGACAGCAAAGTCAAAGGAGAGACTGGCTTGTTTCAGGTTCAACCCGAAACGTGCACAATGTACCTACTGAGATGTCCCAAACCAAGGTAACTTAAACAACAATGGCATACGCATCTAGCGACAAGTGCACGCATGTACACTGTTGCTAGCTGCTTTGGTACAACTAGTTACATTCAATTTAGTGTGACACGCCAGTCTTGCAATACATCCTACCTTTATAGAGAGGTGTTGATTTAAGTTAACGTTAAATGGTCATATTATGGGATGGTTGTGTGTGGTGCCGTTGGATTGTATGGCGTTGTACTCATTTCTAAAATGTTGTCCATGTATATCAGTGAGGATATAATCGATATTTAGACACATCTTTCAGTAAAGCACAATGCAGTTCAACAGAACCAAATAGTACAACCCCCAAAATGATCATATAGTTCTTCAATCAACAGCTTTTAAAAGCAGCTTAAACAAAAAAAACCTAAGCTAATCTATTCTAGCACTTCAGGTTGCTTTTGGTTCACATCAGATTCAGCTAATTCCACCAAACAAATTGGCAACTGGGTTAAAATGAAGTTAAAGACAGAAATAACTTGTTGAGATAGTGTTGTGGAAAGCATGATTGAGTATCGCAATGGCTCTTTATAACTCATATGAGACTGGTTAAGACTAATCAATGTCTTACACGCAACAGCTGTTGTTCAATGACGCCATCCCTGCGAATACCAGCAACCGTGCCACCCATGTACACCAGCCTGCCCCAATAGTGATAGAGAGGCTGCTGCCGCTATCAGAAGAGCGTGAGAAAGTGGACAGCACCAGAAGCTCCATCAGCTTTACCACTCTCTCAGAAGAGAGACTGCGGGCCGCGGTGCAGCGGGCCAAGCGAGATGTGAGACGAAGGCACCTTGAGTCACTCATAAAATCCCCTGCCAACCCCACACAGGAGGTCTCCCTCCTTGAAACAAGTGATGTCAATCTGCTCCAGGTAATTGGTGTAGATCAATGGTACATTAGTTTATAATTCATAGACTACGTTTATGTCCTTTTCAAAGAACGATTGCCACTTTGTTCAGTCATTGAGTATTTTTCTCTCTCTATAGGAGCTTGCAGCCACTCCAAATAAGAACAAGTTAAAGACCTCCAGTCCAAAAGAGAAAGCAACCCGACCTGGACGCAAATTGTTGGTGCACACACCACAGAAGCGTTCCATTTCTTCCTTGCCTCGGGTTGGCCAGTCACCCCCAACCAGAGACCCTGGCCCAAGGGAATTTGAAGGAGGCAAACAGGCTCCTTTAAGCCAGGAGATTTGCAAGCTGCAGAATGAGCTAAAAGTGTATATTCAGAAAGTAGAAGAGCTAGCTAGCAAAGGTAACAGCTCAGCTTGTCACAATAGGCTTGTGTCTTACTATTAATAATATGATTACACAAAAATAACAATTTTGGCACCCATTACAATCAGTACACTTTACATATGGTTTTACATTGCACACACAATGGATTAAACTAAACAGTAATGAATAATGGGGTTCAAACAACAGGAGAGAAGATAGAAGATCCACTAGAGCCTGAAGAGCAAAACAAGTTGGAGATACGCAGACAAAAGCAGGCAGCCCGCTCAGCACGTGTCATCTATGTTCTCCAACAACAGGTAACTGCAAGCACATAAACCATTACTGACTTTTTAATTTGTTCTGTATCTATAAACACTTGTCTATAAAATCATTATTTTACAGGTAAATGAGATACAAGAAGATATAGACAAACTACGAAGCGAGAAAATGTGGGCCGCCAAAAAGGTATGTTTTCAGCATTGTCACATCTCTATACTGATGTGTAGATCTCATGTATTAGTTATTGATGATACAATGTTCAAACCCCCATATCAAATTACTTTTTGCGGTTTCCGACCCCTCAAAGATAAATGTTCTACTTGCCAATCAGACACACCAGTGAGTGTTATGAAACCACAATTGTATGCGTTTTATTTGTTTCTGACAGGCATTAAACAAAATACCGAGCTGTTTGTTTCTGCCAAAAGTCAGTAACAAGTTATAACCTTGATGTTCAAAGTTTCATGTGGCAGTACTTTGACCAACAATTGTTTATTCTTGAAATTATAGTATATTGCTAAAGTTTTGCCAGCTGTATTGCTAAGCAAATATCATCGATGTATCAGTTTTAGTCAATGGTAAATTACTCTCTGTTCTTCTTTCAGTCCATGGCAATAAACAGACTTGCAGCTGCCCACCGTGGGACACTCAGGGCCTTACAGGTTGTAATCCACCAGCTTTCAAATCTATCTCATGGCAAGGTACCCCCTTATTACAAAGAGCTGAGTCAGCTGATTCGCCAGCTCTCTTTGTGCTCAGCTAAGGTTGAAGTACAACAGTGTTCAGCTGTGCCTGAGACGGCCCTTGACATCCTGCAGAAACTAGAGGTAAGGAGCATAAAGTTCAAATCCAAAGTATTTGGACATTAATATGGCTTTTATTGTTTTGGCTCCATTCTACCACAGTTGATTTGAAATGTAACAACTATGAGTATAAATGACTCATTGTTTACATTTTTCCTAATTTTAGGACAATATTGCAAAACGATAATCCGAAACATTCCACGCATCAAGTGGAGATAACTGCAACACAAGTCTGGCACTATTTGTGGGTCATTGAGTAATGGCTGTAATAGACCAAACTTTTAAAATAAGATATTTATTACTAAAAAGTCTAAGTTAATCTTTCTATGTGAGATTTTATAGAAGGTTTCACAGCAATTGTCTGATGCTGATGTAAATACTAGGACTGGGACGATATGCTTTTGTCCCAATTCGTTTCTTTTACGATACATGGGTGTTGATTTGATTGGTATTGGTATTTCCCTTTATTGCGATTCTAGAAGTATTGCTATTTGATAGTATTTAATATTGCAGTTTTCTTTTTCTTTAACAAAATCAGAAGTTAGAAATCACAATACATACGATTTAAGTAAATACTCTGAAATTAAAGATTTGTTGGGTCTCTACTTGTTATATTTCATTTTTACATTTTTATGACCCCACTGCACGGGCTCTTAGTTTATAGATATCTGTTCCAAAAGATTGTCTTTGTTATTTAAAAGGACAGTAAATTGGGGAAAAGCAGCATTGTTTAGTTGTTGTTGTTTCATAAGTGAATAATCTAAGATTTGATTGTCTTGTCACTCTACTCGTCTTAGACTTTGGATTCTGTCCTCGGTAAACAAGAGCTGCTCGAAAAGATGCAGGCCCAAGCATGTCTTCCACACAGGAAGTCTCCTCATCGCAGCTTGTCACCTACTAGTGCACCCAAGGGTCCCAGCAACATAACTGTTCGAGGTCCTCGCAAACCAGCAAATCCCAAAAGAGGTGTCCGTGGTGAGTGGTTGTTTTGCCTGGATTTAGTTAGCATGTTTAAAAGCCTTTACTTCTCTTTTGGTAAGCCATTTGTGCGTGTGTGACTTTATAAGTAATATTTTAGTCTGTTTCTAAATGTATACCCTCAGCAACAGTATTCATTAAGACAATTTTCAACCTCATTAATGCAATATTTTCCTTCATAATTTCCTGCTTAAAGCCATGGCCTACCTCCTGCCCAATTTGCTGAAAACCACACACATAGTAAATTGTGTTTATGCCTTTTGATGAAGAACAAACCGTTTAGTCTTCTGAGTCTTTGAAAGACACCTAAGGGCTTTTGTGCTGTTGTCCCCTCACTGTGCTTAAATGGCTGGACCACGCTGAAAATTGATTAGGAGCCATGAAGAAGTGATAGGAAGGGAAAAACAGGAACTAAAGTGCAGAACTCTGCCCGTTGGTCCCCTGTTGCTTAATCTTATGAACTCTTGCTGGCTCCTATTGAGCTGAGAAACATCCTTTGAGAGAGGTGGTTGTCAAGCGTGTTAGCTAATTGTCAAATTGGTGGAATTTTGTTGTGTTGCATCATGCCTTTGCCCCCCAGGTCCCAAACTGATTTACCTATGTTTAAAAGTGATGAAGAGCTGTAGCTATTCCCTAATTTTTATTTACATGGGATTCAATAAGTTAAAGCTTTAGTGCGTAACTTTTACATATCAATAAACGTCAGCTCCACACAACTCTGTGTTTCTCAGTATGGCAATGTTCAGAAGATTGCGGCGTCCGGTGACTTTCGCTCGCAGAAACTCAAGTGAAGATAACAACCTCCTCTGAAGAGTTCATCATGTTTTTTAATCCTCCTGGTCCTCCTTGGTTACAAGCAATGGCGTGGAGGAAGGGAGGTGCATGAGGGGGGACGACGCAGTATAGCTTTAAGATTAAAACAAGCCAAATGTTAAGATTTGCATATGTGTCAGCAGGTAGGAGGATTACTTCACATAAGCCCAAAACTACATCTCACCAGCTTCTGAACAGGAGAGACATGCTCAGGGATGGCCTGGAGAGCCTGGCCCAGAGAGAGCTCCGAGAGCTGCAGGGACCACCTGAGACCACCTGCAGAAAAGGAGGGGCTCTACACTCTGAGAGAAGCAGGGCTGACATTATAATGAAGGTGTTTGCTTGACTTCTACAACACTTAATACTGACTTAAATATGTTCTAACACACAGGAAATGCTTCATATCAATATTATATTTTTATTAACATCTGCTGTGAAAAGGCATATCAAGATGTGCCAGCAATTACTTCAAAGGTATAAACAATGTCAGGATTATGTAAACAATCTAAATGTATAATTTATATTTCTTGTTGTAACATAATCAGATAAAAGAGGCAGGGTTCCAGCAGCATACAGTCTCCTCTCAGCTCCGAGTGAATCAGCTGCCACGAAAAGAGCGCTCGGTGCCCTGGATACCTACATCGCCTCACTCTCCTCCTCCACAGCGGTGAGCCTTTCATCTCACTTTACACTTTCTTTCATTTAAATCATCTGTTGGTCACTAATATTTTTGCTTCTCAGTGCACACTGTATGATTAAAGTTAATTAATGACTAAGCTTACATGTATACTGTAATGTCTGCTATGTACCATAATGTCTGAAACTCTGATATCAAGATAACAGTTTTCATCCATTATGCTGAATGCATTGTAAATGACGGTGCTCTTGAAAAATACAAGGAACAATTTCCAGCAGAGACCTGTCTAATAAATTGTCCATTTTTTTGCCAGAAGTTGGACGTGAACTAGTCTGGTCCTATCAGACTCTGGTCCATTAGCCCGGTCCTACCAGACTCTGGTCCATTAGCCTGGTCCTACCAGATTCTAGTCCATTAGCCTTGTCCTACCAGACTCTGGTACATTTCATGTGTCCAGAGAATCTGGCCACTCTCCATTGACTAGTGTTAACTTCCTTGAAGGCGGGTACTCTGTTGAAGTTTAAAACTACTGGATCTGCTCAGAGCCACTCTGGATCTGCTCAGAGCCACTCTGGATCTGCCATAATCAATCACAAACGTTTAGTGGTGACATCAGCTTAGCATCGCTAACCTTAGCCTTAGCTAACTCCTTCACCATTAACGGAGCGAGCTGGAAAATCAAACTTTTCCCAAATGCTGTGGGGAGGAGGGCCACAGCATCATGGCCACCTACAAAACTCAGCAAAGATTGTTCTTGTTTGGGCTTTAACTTCTGGATATTCAGCAGTGTTGCAACAACGGACCGAATGGCTTTGCTCGCATCTTTCTCCGCCGCCATTAGTACGGAACTCACCAAAGGTTACCAAACATCAACGTTATCGTTCTCAGCCACTACCTCTGTTCGCTGATTGGACCGGTAAAGATTTGACCGGAGAAAACCTGCAAGTATACCGCAAACCCAGACGGAGTACTGAAGGAAAACGAAAATTGAGCAGAAGTACGTAGGAGGGCGGAGCCAGGCTAGACATGAACAGGCTTTGTCAGAAAAATAATTTTTATTGTAAAATACATCATACCATCAGCATACCATCGTCATATTTCAACTGTCATATATACCAAGATTATAAAATAAGAAACGGCAAAGGTATAGCTTAAATTCCCAAATTCCCAAGCATGTTTTCGCAGTTAAATATGTTAGACAGGTCATATTTAAATTAAAAAATGGAAATTGAAAAATGTATGTATGGGAGACCCCTATGTTTAGATATGTTGCAGGGTCTTTGTGTAAAATAGCATGTCCTTCTATCTGTCTGTTATTCTTTCATCCCTCTGCTATTATCTCAACAGATCCCCTCCAAGGAGAAGACCAGAGCCTCGATGTCTTTTCTCTCCCGTGAAGCCCTTGCCCAGCCCTCCAAAGCAGACAGTGGCCGGTGGTTTGGTAGCAGAGCCGGCCTTGAGCTCAGAAAAGAAGAAACAAGCTCAGAATGAAGCATTAAGGTAAATCTCTTATTTCCATATATTTCTCTTCATCAGATATTTCACTGTGAAATGTTTTTGGAGTTTTTGTTATTTATTCTTTACATAGGCTTACATATAGTACATACATCAGATTGTCTGTCCCAGCGAGAAGAAAAGCCAAAATAAATGGAATTGAAATGACTCATTCAGTAAGTTATTTCTAACCTCTGTGTCAGACCCCACTTGCTGAGAGCCAAAGGCAATACTCTGATTCTAATTCAAAAGTAATTCTTTCCAATAAATGAATCTAGGTGCATGCTAGTTTGAGGCCATTTTTCTTTATTGCTTATTAATAGTTGGCCTGTTTTCAGTGCTTATAAGTACCTCATTGATTGAGTGTTCCACATGACTCTGTTTAATCAAATCTTAAATACTACAATTGTGCTTTCCAGTTAATCAGGGGCTAGCATACTAATTTCAGAGATGGGGATTATAAGGTATTTGTGTGAAATGCTTAATTGAGGTTGCATTTTGCTTCATTTGATGATTATTGTCTTGGTACAGGAAAGCCTGTTTGGATAAGAAGATGATGCAGAGACTGAAAGAGCTTAAACAGCTGAGTAAAGAAGAGGCTGAACACATTCAGACATTAAGGTACACAAGAAATATAACTACAGATTCAGCAGGCTTAAAGGATCTGAGGGGATGAAAGTTGAAGGTTATAATGTTCTTTCAGTTGTTGGATATTGATGCAGCTGGAAAATCCATACTTTGTTGATGCCATCTGTACCCAAATTACAACCTACATTAAAATGATGACAAGAAATAAAAAGGGGTGGCTGTGGCTCAGTGGTAGAGTGGTTGCCTGCCAATTGGAAGGTTGGTGGTTCAATCCCCGGCCCTGCAGTCCCATGTCGAAGTGTCCATGAACCCGAGTTGCCCCCAATGCTGTGCATCGGAGTATGAATGTGTGGGAGTGTTTAATCTGATGAGCAGGTGGCACCTTGTACGGCAGCCTCGGCCACAGTGTATGAATGTGTGTGAATGGTGAATGTATCCTGTATGATGTAAAAGCGCTTTGAGTAGTCGTTAAGACTAGAAAAGCGCTAAGTAAATACAGCATTTACACACATTTACATTTACAAATACCAAACTACACAAATATGTAGAACTTTGAAATAAAACAATTCCCCGGCTAATAAGACAAATTGATTGTCCCCATTTTTTCTTTTCTTTTCAAAGATTATTTATTGGGCTTTTCTGCCTTTTAATGGACAGGACAGCTAGGTGAGAAAGGGGGAAGACATGCTGGAAATTGTCACAGGTCGGATAGACCTCTGCGTCAAGGCATAAACCTCTATGTATATGTACGCCTGCTCTACCAACTAAGCCAACCAGGCCACAGGTCCCCATTTTCAGTGTAAACTCCACAGGACACTTAATCGGGGACAGTTAATTTCAGTGCAGTTTAGTTTTATTTATATAGCTCATTTAAAAACAACCAAAGTGCAGAAGCTCAAAAAAACTAAACAAAAAAACAACCCCAAAATAGTTAGTATACACAAATAATACAAAATAAACAGTTGAAAAGGGCCAAGGTGTCAAAACTCAACTTGAATTGAAAGCCAACGCGTAGTAATGGGACAGTATGAAAAGGTAAACTATTCCAGAAGTTTGGGGCAGCCACTGCAAAGGCTGGGTACCTTTTTGTTTTTTAACCTGGATCTGGCACATGGAGGAGTATATGATTGGAAGACCTCAGTGCTTTGACAGGTGTCTGGACATGTAAATGCTCCGATAAATAAGAAGACGACAACCCATTTAAAATCTTAAAAACAAGCAATACAATTTTAAAATCAATCCTGTAACAGACAGGAAGCCAGTGGAGCGTGGCCAAAACTGGTAATGTGGTCACGTTTTCTGGTCCTAGTTAAAAGTCGAGCTGCTGCGTTCTGGACTAACTAATCGACGAAGGAATGACTGATCTAATCCAACACATAAAGACTTACAGTAGTCTAATCAAGATGTATTAAATGCATGTATGACTCTTTTGAAGTCTTTGCGTAGCAGGTAGGGCTTAACCTTAGCCAAAAGTCTCAGCTGGAAAAAACTGGTTTTAACAAAGTTAAACAATGTTTGTCAAATTTAAAAGCACTGTCAAAAATCACACCCAGATTCTTAGTAAAAGGATGAATATGGGAACCTAAAGTACCTAGAGCATCAACACAGGCACTAAAATGTTCACCACAACCAAACACAACAATTTCAGTCTTATTGTCACTGAGCCATTCTGATTCCAACCATATTTTGAGATCTTTCAGGCAGTTAAAGGTCCCATGGCATTAAAATATGACAATATGAGTTTTTTTTAACATTAATATGCGTTCCCCCAGCCTACTTATGGTCCCCCAGTGGCTAGAAATGGTGACATGTGTAAACCAAGCCCTGGGTATCTCGCTCTGCCTTTGAGAAAAGGAAAGATGGGCTGATCTGGAATGTTTCCCCTTATGTTACCTTCCCATTTTCTGCTTTACCCGCCCAGAGAATTTGGCCCACCCATGAGAGAGAGACATTATGGCTTTCAAATGAGCAAAGTGGCAGTTGGTCAAGGCCATACCCCCAGCCTCCACCCTGCCCCCCTTTCTCCTCCTCAAAAGCTACAGACTCAGAAATGGCAATAGTAGGAAAGCTCATTGTGGGACTGGCTCTAGTGGCTGTAATTCTGCAACAAGGCTGACTTTTGGGTAAGAGACTTCAGATATGGTATTAGGGGACCACTAAGGTCTGTATAAAAGCATCAAAAGAGCACCATGTCATGGGACCTTTAAGCAAAGGCTGGATAGTGTCCTTATCATTGTTTGTTTTTTTACAGGCAAATATATTTGCAAAACAATAGAACAAAATGTTTTTTTTTCTGGTCATAGTAATATTGGCAGAAGGGAGGTAGAGCTTTCTTCAGGGGCACCTATTAATTACACTGTACAATATACATTACATACTGTATAATAATTATAACACATGCTGAGATGTGTTTGTCCTGTTTGGATTACTGCCAAGGCAGTTCTCTATCAATCAATCTGACTTTATTTATATAGCACTTTTCATACATAAAAATAGGTTGTGAATGCAGCAACATCCCATCCGCACTAGAGAGAGCATATGTTCCTAGAGATCACCGCACATTTCCTAACTAGTCTAACTATTTGGGCAGTTAAACTGCAGAGCCGGCAACAAAACACAGCATGAGCAGTGCATTAGTTGTAGTCAACATTTGGTCCATAAAACTTTAATTGTATTACAGCAAATGTGCAGGTCAGTCCTTCACACACAAAGACCCCATAGGCCTGAATTTGGAAGGTTCCAGTGTTCTTTTATTGGGACACCCGAAGGGAATTGAACCATCGCTATTATTACTAATTTCACCTGGATATTTCTTGATGAAGTAAAAGGTCTTTTGTACCCATACTGATGGTGGCTGTTTTACCTCCCTTGACTACAATTATTTCATGGACCCAAAACACCCACACACACTACATTAAATATGACGTACAATTATCAAAATATAAGAAAAAGCTGTATGAGTGGCAGAATGTACACTTTTTGTAATGTTTGCATGCCCCTAAATTTTACAGGATTGTAAAACATTTATTATGGGACTGAGCTTTTTTTAAGAATTAAAAATATTCCTGTTCACTTCATGGCTAAGAGCTGAAATCAGCGAGCTATCATATCTTATTGTGTTTTGGGCCAGGTGGCAGTTGCTCCACCTGATCCCCCTGTTAGCAAATGACAGGTATTACACAAAGCCTTAACCTTGTTAACAGGTGGTAGGTATTGCACAATAGACCCCTTCACAATTACAAATTATTTCTTGTATGTAACGCTCATGTCACCTTCATCAAATGAATTTCTTCCGAGTTATTATGCCCAGAACTGATCTTAGGTGGATTAGTTGTAAGAAGCGTGTCAGGCTTTGTGATTGTATTCATTGGCTTCTACAGCGAAAGAAACCGGTATTCACAAGATGCCTGACAAATATTGCAATTTTGTGTAGAATCCCATCAGGCTTAAAAAAATAAAAATAAAAAAAGTGTTTTGGTTACAGAACTTCTTCTATGACATTGTGCAGTGTGGGTGTGTTTTGGTTTACAGGTCAGACGTTGTCTCACCAACTCAGTGGGCTGAGAGAGTTGAGCAGAAGGCCATGGAGAGAATTCAGCCCCTTTTGGATGAA
Organism: Percina caprodes; assembly: GCA_013375575.1. NCBI lineage: Eukaryota > Metazoa > Chordata > Actinopteri > Perciformes > Percidae > Percina > Percina caprodes. The sequence goes on along the minus strand of JABXJD010001781.1, from coordinate 24,714 downwards.
GCACAGGTGAGAAGACTTATCTGTTGTCTGGGTACTGCCAGATTTTTATCGGTTAATACATGTTGTCATAGAAAATATAGCTCTTGTATTTACCTTTTAATTTACTACAGTAAAAGTGTAGTTTGAAGAGTACCTGTATTGTTTTTTATGGGCTTAAAACATAAATTTGTTTCGTCTGTTTACCTCAGCAGATTGGTGAGTCCAGGAACAGGATCAGCTCCTCCCTGAGGAATCGGCTGTCTGAACAGGCTGCAGAGAGGGTGAGTTGCACTGCTGTTCTCTGTACAGTAATTCACAGGGGGAGGAGAAATGGTGTTGCTATTGAATACAGTTTGAATTTGGTATCATGGCCATGATTAAACAACATGAACTGAACAGTTGTACAACTTGACCCAATATTCTTTTTTTGGCTGTTGTCCTCCACAGGCAGCAGAGAGTGCTGAGCAGCTGAGTGAGGCGCTGCTGGAAGATCTGTTGGAGGACACTGCACGGGCAGCGTGGGCGGCTGAGACAGAGGGACAGTTGGAGGGCATAGCCCTGTGTAGGCAGCAGGCCCCCACCCTGGAGAGTATGCTGCTTCGTATGGAGGAGATACAGGTGAGAGCAGCCCTAGTGTAAAGAAAAGCCCAACAACAGAAGGTCAGTGTGGAGCAGTGATCAGGCTGTCATTTATAGAGAGCTCTTGTGACAGCTTTGGGCTGGTCTTGTTTACTGATGCAGTGTCTATTGGCAGGTGGGCAGTTTGTTTATTAGAAGACATTTACATGTTTGTGTCTGAGCAGAGATCAGGAGGAAGTGAGAAGACGGTTTGCTTCTATCACCTACTCTGACCCTCTTCACTGGGACCAACCAGGAGCAGCAGGTAAAAAAAGAAAAAGAAAAATCTACTTCAGTTTATTCCCTGTAACTGCATTTAGAGAAATGATTTCCCTGATGTCTCCTGTAGGTGGCAACAGTGCTACAACGGACAAGGGTAAGGTAATACTTGCCATTCTGACTTTCTGCTCTGCTTGTTTTGTTCTGTCTATCTGTCTGTTCCCTGCTCCACCTCATCCCTCTCAACACTACCCCCACTACCACTACCCCCTTCCTCTCTGTTCTCTCCAAGGACCCCAGTGCCATGCTCCAGGCTCCAGGCCAGCCTCTCCTCAGCCAATTAGGCTCACAAGGCCAGTGCCAAGGCAGAGCTCTGCAGTTGATATTGTCCTAGAGAAACCTGTGGAGACTGGGTGGGTATCGTCCTTTACCCCGTTTTCTTACACTTGATTAACACACCATTTCTACCTTGTATATTTTGCTTGGATTCCCCTCCTTACTGTTTTATTTATCTTAAAGAGGCAGTAGAGACATTTTGGAGTGCTCCCATAACATTAACTGGCGAGCAGTTTCAGGGTTTGACCTATATAACTTCCTTCCCAATCTTTTGAGCTAAAATTAAAGGTCTGTGCCCCCATTTTAAGTAACCATGGCTCCAACACAACAGTGATGATTAAATTACATTATGATAACACCCTTATTTAAAAGATATATACATATTGAAATGTTGGGTTTCAATCACTTGGAGAGTGTAGGTCACTTTTTTATTAGAAAAACAAATATCAAATTGCAGTTTAGGACTTGTTGTTATGTTTTTCCAACGATGCACATTTAGTGTTTTTTTTCCACATGACGTATCGTTCCCTAAAATCACTCTCTCACTGGGAGGCCTTAGTCATCCAGCAAAAAGTCACTTGGTGGCTACCATACCCAGGCCAGAGTCTTTTCCTAACTCCACAGAGAGACCATCCACTGCCCAGGGCCTTGGCTGCAGCTGCTGTTCTGTTTAAATTAACAAGGAACTTGGAAGGAGGAGAACAGGGAGTGGAAGGACTGGAAGTTATTGACACTGACAAGCCAGCAGGATGCTGCTTCTAACAAATTTAAGCAGCAACATTAGCAAATTAAAACCAGTCAGACCTGAAGTGCCTCAGTTACAGTTGCCATAATGGAAATTTTACTCTCTGTGACTCATCTTAGACTCTGTCTTCATAACACATCCATCGAGTAATAGCTCTATTTTTTTCCAACACTGACGCTTGGAAGTCAACTAAGTACTGTCTAGTTTGTTTGAAAAGGTTTAATGTTTTTTCATTACTTATACTTTCTTCAGAGGAATTCAGCCTCACAGCTTTTTAACAGGAACAAAGTCATTTGAGAACCAGGTCATTTGTTCTGAATCTCCATAATTTTTCTAGAGCATAACATATAGAATATAGACAGACCTGCCTACATCATTTTATCCTCAGTCTAAATTACACTGCCTTTAAAAATCATTGCCCCTGGCTGGACCTTTTTATGTTTTCTTTTTTCACACATTGAATTCAGAGTCAATGTAATTAGGATTTTTTGACATGGAAATGTCAAAGTAAATAGTGAATCTCTGTAAATTGACCTAAATTAATTGCAATATGATATGTATATTATATATGTATGTATTCTTAATCAAGTTAAAAGCTTATCTGTTAGTTGATGTTTTTAATAGCAACATCTGACATTTCTTGGTCATAGTTAGAGTGATGACTAATGATTGCTGTCAGTACATTGATCAACATAGTTCCTTAGTGACATGGAGTGGGTGGCTTTGCTGTCTGCTGACTCGCACATCATGGCGTCACAGTAATTCTCTTTTACATTAGAGCTCCACAACATTTCTAAAGCAATAATAAAACCCACTCAATATGATAGCAGAACTTTGTTTGTATTGATGACGGTTGTGAATATTTCATATTATGTGGCTCCAAGATTGCCTGCCAAGCAGTAATTGTACTTTTTATCATTTCAAAAATAATAACCATTGATTCTAATACATTGTCCACATTAGTCGCTTCTTCTCTGCTCTGCATGAAGACCCGATCAATTTAGTAGTTACTTGCCGGCAGCTTGAATAAGTACCTTTGTCTGTGAAAAAAAGTACCAAAAACTGCCAAAATTCAATTAAATTTTTTCAATTGAATTTTATTTATTTAGCACTAAATCACAACAACAGTCATCTCATTGCGCTTTCCATAAAGAGCAGGTCTAGACCGTACTCTGTGATGTTATTTACAGAAACCCAACAGTTCCCACCAAGAGCAAGCACTAGGCAACAGAGGCAAGGACAAACTTCCTTTAAGAGGCAGAAACCTCGAGCAGAACCATGGCTCAGGGTGGGCGGTCATCTGCCTCAACCGGTTGGGGGTGAGAGAAAGAGACAGAGAGAGAGACACAGAGAGGCAGAGAGAGACACAGACAGAGATAGACATGGAGAATTGTAGCAGAGGGTGTCGAGCAGGAACATGAAGGCAGCAGGTGACTCCAAGCACAGATCCAGAGCCACACCTGCAGGAAGCGATAACAAGACTCCAGGAAAGGGAAGAAGTCGAGTTTGTAACGTGCATTAATGGAATGAGGTTGCATACAGATGGAGAGAAGGAGGAAGAGAGAGGTGCTCAGTGCATAATGGGAAGTCCCCCAGCAGTCTAGGCCTATAGCAGCGTAACTAAGGGTGGATCAGGACTCTCCTGAGCCAGCCCTAACTAAAAGCTTTATCAAAGAGGAAAGTCTTAAGCCTACTCTTAAATGTGGAGACGGTGTCTGCCTCCTGAACCCAAACTGGAACCTGGTTCCACAGGAGAGGAGCCTGATAGCTGAACGCTCTGGCTCCCATTCTACTTTTAGAGACTCTAGGAACCACAAGTAACCCTGCATTCTGGGAGCGCAGTGCTCTGGTGGGGTAGTAAGGTACTATCCCAATAAAGGTTACACTTGTCAAAGTTAGTGACTGCTACTACAAGCAGAAGAACTTTTTCTTATGCACCACAGCAGGTGCAAACAGAAATTGTTGTAGAGAGACAGCAGCTCTTTTTCAAAGATTCTTAGTCCCTTTAGAAGTAATACATTTGGATTAGAGCTGTCCTTTGGGGCCAAGAAGTTTCATTGTAAACTGACCTGAGCTGTAAGGGAGATGAGCGTGCAACCCCTGCTGCAGTGTTGCAGGCTCTAAAATGAAAAAGACTAGGACAACACTCCAATATGACTTTATAATATTGCCACATGGACGTTTCGTGTTTCGCTAGCTTAGCGAACTAACCTCGCTTATAAATACATTTTAGTTATCCTAACACTTTTAACAGTCCACAGGTACAAATTAGTTTTGCACCAAATGTATCGCAAGAAGTGTTGCAAATGTCGAGCGCAGACTCGCCGCTGTGTGATGCGAGAGAGCACGCTGCAGCGACAGATTCGAGAGGTTGTAATCACTGAGTTTGGTTGTACTGGAAAAGTGACTGAGGTGGGGAAGAAAAAAAATACAGTACAGATTTTTTTTTTTCTACAAGCTCTCAAATCATATTCTACAAGTGCTCACATCGCATCTACGAGTACAGATTTTTTTTCTACAAGCTCTCAAATCATATTCTACAAGTGCTCACATTGCATCTGCGAGTACAGATTTTTTTCTACAAGCTCTCAAATCATATTCTACAAGTGCTCACATCGCATCTATGCGCTCTCAGATCATATTCTACGCTCTCACATTTGCACCATATTTACCCTCATAAGGTGGCACCTTGTATGGCAGGCTCTGTGAATAGTACCTGTAGTGTGTAAAGCGCTTTTAGTCATTGAGACAAAAAGACAGAAAAGAAAGGCTGTCCATTTACATTATACTACACATAGACGAGAGAGCGAGACAGAGTCCCCCACTGGTTGAATTCGAACCAGAGGTTGCACCAGAATGTGTAGGTCTTAACCAAGAAGTAAGGTTGCACAATTAATCAAATTTTAATCACAATCACTTCCCACTTTGACTTCCCACGATCAAATATGCGTGATCGAGCAATATTTTAAATCCGTCATTCCGCTTGTCACTCCCCGATGTAAGTCAAGTGCAAATTTGAGTTGTGAGTTGCGCATGCGTCACTTTGTGACAAGTAGCCTACAAGATGCTAACGAGAGACTTCTGTAATGTCAATACAGTAAAAATGGACCTACTTAACAAAGTTTGTTCACTGCTGGCTACAAGCTAGCAATCAAATACAACAAGGTTGTTAGTTGGATGGCGTTTTGAGCTAACGTTAGCAATCAAACAATTATAGATAGCTAAAATGTTTTTGAAATGATTCCTATCTTCTGTTATCGTTTGTAATGAGAAAAGTTAATTATTTCATGGATTTCACAAATTTCAGTGTGACATGTTATGCTGTAAACCTGTGCCTGTGTTCTCCTCTTACTCTCAGCGCAGCCCCGCCCTTATTCACTTACATGGAGAGACACAACCGGATCACACTTCTGACATTTGTCCACAGTTTTAATTGTTATTAACACAGCTGTATATTGTTAAGCATGAGAGGCAAACCTGTATTTGTACCAGCGTTTCCTCTGGTAACTCTGCTATTGCAGCCGCAGCGGCGAAAAACACAGAAGAAGTTATTGAATGCACCTAACTTCAGTTCGTAGAGTAATAGCGTACGAGACGGAGCCTGTTGGACCTGGGCGAGAGTTATGACCCATGGCCAGAATATCATAGTTCATAAAAATGCAGCACAGTAACGATACAGACATTTCAGACACACAACGTGTGTAACTCCGCTGACCCGCCATTCGACCTGTGCTGGACCCATTCATAATGAGTCAGCCGTCACTCTGTGAGTAGCATCGCTTCAGTCCATCGCACTCCCCCTCTCTCCCCATGTCTTTTAATCAGTCTGTTATTGTTGTTGAAAACAAGGGAAGGAGCTTTCTCAGAGATACATTTTTTATTTTTATTTTTTATAATATATCCTTGGCTATTTATTTCAGATAATTTTCATTTACATGTGTTGCAGCTGTATGTTATCAAACAGGGAAGGAAACCCTGTCTTTGCATTTTATTTGAATCCCAATCTGTTTTAATAAAAGAGCTTGTAAAAGTGGCTGCTGACTTAAAACTGAACATTTAGCCTACTTTAGTGGGCTAAAGGAGTTTGGAGGATTTGATGCTAGGGAGTGTGGCAAGCTGATTTAGCTGAGGCCAAAAGGAAGAAGGCCAAATTACAGGTGTTGGCCATGTGAGGGGCATGCGACAGCAAGAGGGGGACCAGCTATAAGACTTTGATCCATGAAATGTCAGGTCTTAGTTCAGGGATGCACTTTTAAACAGCAGCACTTTCTATTTTGCTTAAAGTTTTATAATATAGTAGTTTTAATATTTTGTAAGTATTTACCTACACCTTGTTCTTGTTTAAAATTATTTACATAATATATATTAATGTATATGGAGCATGATAAAAAAAGGTGACCAGAATTGTGGCGTTAACGGTGACGCAAGGAAAAATTTGGTGCAACCAAGGCACAAAGTTAGTCTGGAGCCCTGACTGGTAGCTTTAGTGGCAGACTGTTGGAATCCTCTACAGTGAAATACAGTCACACTACAACTGTGTTTTTTTTTTTTTTTTTTTTAGCATTTTAACCTTGTTAATCCAGTTACTACTGTAGCTAACGTTACTTTCTAACGTGTTATTAGTGTTTACTAGTGTGACATGCAGCGATGTTTCTGTTGCCTCTAACGTCTGTTTTGAGTATCAGAGAGCATCGCAGACATTTAAGTGGCACCGTAATGAGGTACCGAAAAAGAAAACGTACAACTTCAACATAAGAGGAATGTAGCATAATATGGATGTGATGCAGTTATAAATAGCCTAGGTGACAATACAATTTGTTTTGTTAAAATCAACAAATAATCGTGATAATTAATCGTGATCTCAATATTGATCAAAATCATCTAGGCCATAATCATGCAGCCCTACCAGGAAGTAACAGGATCTGAGTTTCACAGTGGTCCTTCATAATTGTAACATGAGAATTGATAGTTAGTTTTCATCTGCAGCCTGAGGAAACGAGCTGCATTAGTGTCCAAGAAAACAAACTCGATTTATTGCTAATGCCTCAGCTTGAGCCAGAGTCAACACACTGACCTCATTAGGGGAAGTAATTCTCCAGATAATGAATAATGTTTTTGTGACAAACCCTTAAGTCCCAGTAGGTATTTTAAAGCTGCAGCCAGCTTCAGGCCAGTCTAGATATTTACCTGCCAACAGTTCAGATAATTAATGCTTTTGTGCAATAATCCGCATAAATACAAATATCTTCAGCAGACCGGGAAACTGTATGAACGTTATTGATGATATTCATGTCATTCTGCTTTCATGTTGCTGGGAAGCAGAATAAAAAAACACTTTCATCAGTTCCTATGGAACTAAGGAAAATAGCCAACAAATGTAATTTGTTTTTGTGTTGGTGTGTTAATCCTCTGTCTTCTACTGTAGTTGTTCAGTGTAGCAGAATGGCGAGGTTTAATTTTAGGGCTTTGGGACAGCAAAAGTGTTGTGTTGTCTCAGCCCTGATTGGCTGTCTATAACCCACACCCCGACTGTATCTCGGAAAGCTTGTCCCATACAAGCCTGTTCGTAGCAGGCCCGAGGAGATGAGGCTTGCTGAATCAGTGACTTCTTTTAAGTCACTTTTTAAAACACATTTTTTATAGACTTGCTTTTATGTGATGCTGTCTTTTTATCCTTTTGCCTTTTCTCAGTTCATCGCCACTTACTGACTGTCCTCCTATAACTTGCTATTTCTGCTTATCTCTAATCTACTATCTTCCATCTAATTTTCTTTTTCTCCCTCCTGTCCTTAAGAGCTGCCCCATATTTTGTTGCAGATGTATAGTTATGTGTATTGATGTGCTGTCTATTTATGTTTTGTTTATGCTTTTTTAAAATTCTTTTAAAGCATTTTGTAAGCTGTTGTTTTTGAAGGTACTGCACTAATAAAAGTTATTATTATTATTATTATTATTATTATTATTATTATTATTATTATCCCAGAGTGACACATCAGTTGCTGCTGTCAGCAGGAAAACGGAGACATGCATGCAACCTCAAACACGCACACCTATTTAAACGACTTTTTAATGAAAAGTTTTTGACAATTCTTGACCATTAATGACACTGGCAGACTGTTATTGCTCATGGCTCTTCAATTTTTATTATTGTAGTTACTGTCATAGATGCCATTTGGCTGACTTTTAGATGATTTGTGGAAAAGAGGGAATAAAGCAGATTTATTACAGATTTGTACAGGTGCTCAGGCTTTCAGCCTCTGCTCAGGCAAGTGGTTACTTAAGAGTCATGAGTTACAAGAGCAGAAGAGAGTTTGTTCACTATTTAGTGTTTTTTTTTACATTACACCGATATTTCAACACTTCCATCATGTATCACTAGACACAACATTGGCACTGTCTTCCTGAAAAGTATTTCCAAAAACACCTATTATCACTTACCTTGCCTGTTTTAGTGCTTGTGTGAGCGCTGTCAAGCGGCCACACAGACAATGGAGTGAGAGATTTCATCTTTGGAAACATCAGCAAAGCAGCAGATAAGATTTATGTATCCATGGTGAGGAGCCCCAACACAAACCACGATTCCCCCGCACACTTTGCTAATGCTCACTGAAAACCACAGATCAAACAAATCAATGAAAAGATGAAGGCCCCACTCAGCCACATTCTGAACCTTTCATGTATTATATTTCACCTGCTCTTTCATTCCGCTGCCCCTTCTGTCTGCTGTTTAGGGCTACACTTGTCCTCTCAAGCAAGTATTACAAACAAGCTGAAGGCTGTGTTGCACAGTAAATGGCTGCATCCAATCGAATCAAGTACAAGAGATTGAATATCAAAGATGTCTGAGTAGTGCATTACTGAATAAGCAAGAAAGTTGCAACACTGTCACTCCCCCGATGAAAGTCGAGTGCAGATTTGAGTAGCGCATGCTCCGAGAACGGCTTATTGCATAACATGTTATACTGAAATTTGTGAAATCCATGAAATAATGAATTTTTGTCATTACAAACAATAACAGAAGATGGGAATCATTTCAAAAACATTTTAGCTATCTATGATTGTTTGATTGCTAACGTTAGCTCAAAACGCCATTCAACCTTTTGTTGTATTTGATGCTAACTTGTAGCCAGCAGTGATCCAACTTCGTTAAGTAGGTCCATTTATGCTGTATTGACATTACAGAAGTCTCTCGTTAGCATCTTGTATGCTATTTGTCGCAAAGTGATGCGTGCACAACTCAAATCTGCACTCAACTGACATCGGGGAGTGACAACACTATACATCGTTCACCTGTTTCTTTCCTGTTATTCTCAATCTCTCACAGAATCACCACTTACTTTCTCCTTGTCTTTGTCCAACTCAGCTTCAGCACAGCATGCGTCCCTTTTGATATATCTCATATGGCACTGTCCTTTGTCAGGTCCCTGTTTCCCGGGTGATACGTCGCTAGAGCTTTTGTACAGAAACTAGAAGACCAACTTGAGGGGATTTTTCTAATAACTAACGCTGTTTATGTGTTAGAAGGTACTACTAACACTTAGTAGTTTCTGTTACTCATATTGGTTTGTTTTTTATTTACATCACCTTTCACAGATATTTATTCAAGGTTAATCTTGGCCTTGGAGCTTTTGCCCCAGTCTGAAAGGTGTTGACAAGAAAAGCAGGCTCGTTCATGTTTGTTTTTGAATATGGCGCAAAAAAGCATGGGTGCTATTCTGACTATAAATAGGAAGTGAATTTGCTGTGTGCTGTATTGATGATTTCTCCACATTGTTCCTCAGATGCCCATCAGACATCGACCCATTTCAGACTGGAAGCAGAGTTGACTGTGCTGACACTTTGATATTTATGGCCACCCCGCCGCGGTTTGCAGCCCCCACAGTCAAAACAGAAACAAGTTCAGCCGAGGCCGGGTGGAGCACAATAGGGAGGCACTTTGCTTTGGGAACTGCTGCAACACTAAATATAGCACAGAGAGCACCGTTGCAGCAGCCAGGCTGATTTGTACAAGCAGAAAGGATTATCAAGCCAGACCATGGCAATGCCCAGCTGAGCCCCGACTCACTCTGAGCAAAGGGGCGAGAGAGCTGTCCTGTGCTCTGACATCTCTCCTAAATTCATCATCCTCAGCCTTATGACGGCAAGTGTTTTTAGTCAAGCACAGCGCTGCACTCCATTCTGGCTCTTGGTGTCAATGAATGAGTTTGCCTCTTCTCCATTAGCCGTCAGAACTCCTTTACCTAGCTCATACAGTGAGAACACTCAAGATAATGAAAAGGTATTGTGGAAACCCTCCTGGAGCGTTTGACTCTCCTCATGGGCATCCTCTTGTGTCTCCTCAGACACAGCATCCTCTCAGAGAACAGCCTGACAGAGGAGGCATCCCAGGACAAACCGCAGCACAGACACAGCGCTGTGTTCCCAGGCCCATTGGAGAGAAACAGGGGGACTGCTATCTCCGTGCCAGGCAGCATGCTGAGAAACATCCGGCGGTACCGGGAAGACTACGAGGCCTACCTGCATGTTGTGGCTCACGAGGCTGTCGGCAGCTTTAACCCCTGGGCCGTTGCAGACAGGTACTGTGAAAGATTAACACTGAAGGTTTCCAAACATCTCAATTCTCCCTCTGTGAGACACAATCTGTAGTTAAACAGTGCTAATAATGAATTCAATTATCTTTTTGTGTCTTTGAGGTTTTATAACTAGGTTTTGTCACCAGAGCCACATGGGCATGAGATGTGTCCTTCCTCTGTTTTGTGTTTGACAGACACAACTGTGTCTGACAGACGTGTGTCTGACAGACATGATGTGCATTCTGAAGTGCTCGCTCAGAGAGGATCATGCCAGATTATGGTTTGCATAGTGTGTCTCTGGTGTTCATCGATGTTCTTCTCTCCCACTCACAAATTTGCATACTTCACAGAATTCTTAAGTTGCTGCAATGCAGAGTGCAGAAGACTCCGTCTCAGCGATGTACAGTGGCTTGAATAAGTTTACACCCCCATGCTAAAGTTGATTAAAAGAGGAATAAAAAAACATCTTTTGGAAATTGATCTTAATGCCTTAATTAAAAAAACGGAAAATCCAACTTTTTAAGGACATCAATTTTCTTTATGAATGAATAATGTATTCTTATGTGTTCTTCCTTAAAATAAAGATCGGCATGGGGAACTTTCCATAAGATCTCTCAATGCAAATCAAACCACCTATTAAGCTAACTGAAATAAAACCATGCCAATCTCTAGGTATGGTGAAGGGTATGGGATGATGTGGGAGGGTTAGTTTAATTCCAAAGGCCAAGGAAACTTTGTCAGGATGCACAGTATTATGGATCCATTAAATAACTGGCTTTTAAAAATAAAAATGTGCCTGCCTCTGTGAGTGGGAATTTAACATAGGGGTTGTATACTTATGCCCCTGTATTTTAAGGAAGAACATTTATTTATTTATTTATTTACAATACATTATTCATTCACAAAGAAAATTGGTGTCCTTAAAAGGTTTTTTTTTAGTTAAGGCATTAAGATCAATTTCCAAAAGATGTTTTTTATTCCTCTTTTTAATCAACTTTAGTATGGGTGTGTAAACTTATTGTAGCCACTGTACATACATACAAACCACACACTGAATCCATGTGTTTAATATATCAGTTCTAAACTTCTAAGAGATCAGATTTTAATTCGGTCTGCTTAAACTTGTAGCCCGAAAAAACTGTTGCCCAGTCTCACCCATGGCATCTGACTGCTTGTGCCACTGGCTCATTATCAGTCTCACATCAATGAACCAAAGTGTTCTTGAGATGGATCTGTACTTTTCTGAAATTAGAGAAAAATAAGGACAGTGTGTGAGTGGAAGCCGTCCAATTACCTTTGGCATTTTTGGAGAGAGAACACATACATATACGCGTCTACATCTACACCCCCCATGATTATTAAAATGCCCTGCAAAACGGATTAGGATAATGATTTAGTAGTTACAGTGGATGAACAACAAGCGGCCGAAATGGGTTTCCTCAGGAGGGTGGCTGGCATCTCCCTTAGAGATAGGGTGAGAAGCTCAGTCATCCGAGAGGAGCTCGGAGTAGAGCCGCTGCTCCTTCACGTCAAAAGGAGCCAGTTGAGGTGGTTTGGGCATCTGGTAAGGATGCCTCCTGGGCGCCTCCCTAGGGAGGTGTTCCAGGCACGTCCAGCTGGGAGGAGGCCTCGGGGAAGACCCAGGACTAGGTGGAGAGATTATATCTCCAACCTGGCCTGGGAACGCCTCGGGATCCCCCAGTCGGAGCTGATTGATGTGGCTCGGGAAAGGGAAGTTTGGGGTCCCCTACTGGAGCTGCTGCCCCAGCGACCCGATACCGGATAAGCGGATGAAGATGGATGGATGGATGGATGGATGGATGAACTTGTTTTCATAAATTGATAGTAAGCTTTGTGCATCAGTTACTTGTGCATATTACACTAGAGGTAATTCAGTTTTTGTGGTGGGAATTTCATCATATTTGGAGAATTAATCAAGTGTTATTCAGTAGAGCATGTCTTCTAGCATATTAGTGTGTTATTTTCTAATGGCTGCTCCTAATCCATTCTTCACTCTGTTTCACCCTGTATGTAGCATTGAGAGCAAAGTTACTGTATTGATTCTTCAAAGGTACAGGTAGTTCAATGCACAATTACTCAGCTTGTTCCGCTGCATCGACATCCTAATAATTTGACGTTTCTGGGACTCTGTAAGGGAAACCCAAGATTGTACACCACTTGTGCTCATCTGTGTGTGTGTGTGTGTGTGTGTGTGTGTGTGTGTGTGTGTGTGTGTGTGTGTGTGTGTGTGTGTGTGTGTGTGACCCAGATAATGTCAAGTCAGTCATAACACTGAAATATAGCATGGTGCTGTGCCAGTCTTTTGAGTTATTTTCCTCCATTTTATGCCTTTCAAGGCAAGGAGTTTTTCATGTCCAGCTCTGAAAGTCAGTAGACACACTTTGCTTTGGTCTCAACTTCTGCATTTTGGAAGATAATAACCCAAGGCTGATGATTTACATTTTCTTTAAAATCTTGGGAAGCCAGGTTAAATGCCACATGCTGAACCTTTTTATCCGTCATATTTTCAGAAGGTCTAGTCTTGCATCTATTGGCAAGAACAATGTAGTATGGGATATAACGACAATCACAATGTCGATTCTTTCTAGTTTTATGAAATAAAAAATTATGTTGGCGTTCTAAATTTCAGTGGATTTGAGGACTATGGTTAACTGCTCCTCAGATTTCTGAAGGGTAAATCCAGACAGCTAGCTAGACTATCATTCAAATCTTGAGTTTTCTGTTGCACGACTAAAACAACTTTTGAACGTACACATGTTCCACCAAAACAAGTTCCTTCCTGAGACTATTTTCCAGAGGCACCATGGCTCCGTCCAGCACTTAGCACCACCCAAGATGATTGTGATTGGTTTAAAGAAATGCCAATAAACCAGAGCACATTTTTTCCTCCGTCCAAGAATGCTGTGTGGACTAGTCAGACCCTCCTTTACAGCAACGTGGAGGAATGTCTGGCAAAGCGAGACTAATAGTAATAGTAATAGTGGTCATGTGAATTTCATATATGATTTTTTTGAATTTGTTGTGATGCAGAACATGATTTGTCAGATGTTAGATTCAGACTTTTCTATGAAATTAAAATGTTTAAATACTTTATATGTATTTAATTCAGAAAAGCCTGACTCTCAGGTGAATTATTTGACACTTGTTTTTAAGGAAAATGTCTTTCTCTTTCTAATGCCTCTGTTCTTTCTTGTCCCCCAGCCTGGCAGACGAGTTGCTGTCGGAGGCTTTGGCTGACGTGGCAGCAGAGTTTCAGGACGTTGTGGAGGAGTACGCCGAGGCTGTCTTCACTTCTGAGTTTCTTCAGCCGGTCCAGTCACCGCCTGATTCAGAGGCTGCTTTGGTCAGCTAACAGGATTCCAGCATTATGGATGAAGCCGTTTCTTATAGATTATATGTCATTATTTTAGTTGAAAATCTGCATTGTCAGACTTTCAGCACAAAAGATATAAATATCAAAGAGCTAGGGTCTTTAGTTTCTTGCCGGATGTTTTATTTTCGAAAGAAACCCTTACACTCATGTATGTATTTTGTTAATTTACAGAGTTTTTATGTAACTTGATTTGTAGATTTTTTTTTTTTAATGAAGCTGCAGCAGATTGTTGATTTGCACAGGGAGCGTCACAATACTCTTTGTGGTCCATCTGTATCTGTGATTGAATTCCGCTGGGAAAGTTTGGTTAGTTTAGATAAACCTGGTAAGACCATTACAGAGGATAAGATTACCGCCCTCCGCTTGCACTTGGTTTAAGGATTACCCACACTTTCTCTATTTATGTAATATAAAATGGAAATAAATCTGTAGCATACGGTCACCAACAAAATTATTTAGAAAACCAAAGGCATTATGTGTTTAATCTATTGGAACTTGATTTCCTCTTTTTCTTAAATGTATAAATTAAGGGTCTTAATGCAGCAAAAAGCTTTATTATTTATAATTGGTTTCGCACCACTTTGTAATGATCATTTCAGTGCTTTTCTTTACTTCTATTTTATTTTTCCCAACAGAGCTTAATAAAAAAGGGCCACTAGTTTATATACGGTTGCAACCTACCATCTTAAATCCTGCAAAAATAATGGGGGAAAGTGTCAATTCTGAATGCAAAATAAACAGGACCGACTTAGCAGACCAAGTAAATATCTGAGTCCCTTGAGAGCAACATGAAAGCCGTGCAGACAGAGCAGAGGGGACACATCCAGATGTTGCATTGGCCTGTGGGGACCAGCCTTTGACACGGGACATAGAGTGACTGACTGAATTAGCTCACATTGAATAAGCTGCCTCAATTTTCTCTCAGATTGGCTTCTGCGTGGGCGTCTGGATACGTGCAGGCTTCTACAGACTCAAGCTCGGTGCAGATTTCTTCTTTTTTGATCCCAGAAATCGGTGGGCTCCAAGTGAGGGGAGTGTTGCTTCTGTACATGTGTTCACACTGATGTACAGAACTGAGGTTGTTCTTACATGGCAAATGGGGAACATTAAACACATTAAATGATTATGTTAATTTTTAAGAACTAATTTCTAACTATTTTTCATTGTTGTGTTGTGGGGTTTTTAAAGATTATTTTTGGGGCTTTTTCCCTTTATTATAGTGACAGTAGACTGTCCAGGTTCTTGGTAGGCGTTGTCTGACAACCGGTTGGGGTTAGGATGAAGAGTGGCAATAACAGTCACAAAAAATAATAGTTTGTAGTAGTTCTTTGTAGTAGTTCATGGCATAGCAGGGCACTGTGCGGCATTACAAGGCACAGCAGGACGTAGCAGGGCACAGCAGAGCGTAGCAGGATGAAGACGGCATCGCAGGACGTGTAGCGGGACCGTGGCGACAGCTGCTACCATGATTTTGGAGCCTCCTGATCCAAGGAAACATGCTGGGCGAAAAGAACTCCGGGAATGAGAACCCAGAGCTAGGTTAGTAATAAGCATTTCTGGGACATGGATGCACACAAATGGAAAAATGGAAAGATAGAGGAGAGAGGAGCCCAGTGTGTCAAAGGAAGTCCCTCAGCTGTCTAAAACTATTACAGCATAACTAGGAGAGACAGGGTAAAGAGAGGAGCCTGGTCAGGCTAGAACTCTCCCCAACCGGATTGGGCTGTATGCCCTGCCTCCCTCTAGTTTTAATATATTATTGATTATATGATGGATAGATCTGACAACTATGACGAGAAGCAGGTGGGCCGGGTTAGGCGGAAGCTGCTTCTCCTCGCTCCCTAACAATATTCAATTCAATTCTATGCCCTGGTTAGGGTAGGGGGAGAGACAATTAGGGTTAAGGTCAGGAGGGTCAGAGTCAGAGTGGGGGATAGGATACAAACCCTGGTTAGGGTAGGAGGAGAGGCAATTAGGGTTAGGGTCAGAAAGGTCAGAGTGGGGGATGAGATACAAACCCTGGTTAGGGTAGGGGGAGAAACAATTGGGGTTAAGGTCAGGAGGGTCAAAGTGGGGGATAAGATACAAATCCTGGTTAGGGTAGGGGGAGATACAATTAGGGTTAGGGTCAGGAAGGTTAGAGAAGGGGATGGGATACAAACCCTGGTTAAGGTAGGGTATATTATTGATTATATGATAGATCTGACAACTATGATGAGAGGCAGGTGGGCCAGGTTAGGCGGACGCTGTGACCCCTCACTCCCTAACAATATTCAATTCTATGCCCTAACTAAAAGCTTTATCAAAGAGGAAAGTCTTAAGCCTACTCTTAAATGTGGGGACGGTGTCTGCCTCTCGAACCCAAACTGGAACCTGGTTCCACAGGAGAGGAGCCTGATAACTGAACGCTCTGGCTCCTGTTCTACTTTTAGAGACTCTAGGAACCACAAGTAACCCTGCATTCTGGGAGCGCAGTTCTCTTGTAGGGTTGTAAGGTACTATGAGCTCTTTAAGATAAGATGGTGCCTGACCATGAAGAGCTTTGTAGGTGAGAAGAAGGATTTTAAATTCTATTCTGGATTTTACAGGAAGCCAATGCAGAGAAGCTATAACAGGAGAGATGTGATCTCTTTTCCTGGTTCCTGTCAGAACACGTGTTGCAGCATTCTGGACAAGCTGAAGAGTCTTTATGGACTTTTTCGAGCAGCCTGATAATAAAGAATTGCCGTAATCCAGCCTAGAAGTAACAAATGCATGGACTAGTTTTTCTGCATCATTTTTAGACAGGATATTCCTGATTTTTGATCCAGTGGTGCTGGAGGACAGAGTGATGCCATCCAGAGTGAAATGAAATAACACAACTGTTACATGTTTTTTATGTGTTAATGTTAATTTTATTAACACATAAAAAACATGTAACAGTTGTAAGTGAAATAACACAGTACAGTCAAAGGTACAATATTTTTCTTGTATAAAGTAGCATAAAAGTAAATGTACTTTCACCTTTACTACTATAGCCTATTTGACATGATCAACAAACCTGTAAAACTGAACTATTGAGGTTTATGAGTAAGTACAAGTTGTCCATCCATCCATCTTCATCCGCTTATCCGGTAGAAGTTGTGCTCAAAGAAAAGAGGATAAAAAGTCAAATTAAGTAAAAAACATATATAGATACAGTGCGCATATATATATATATATATATATATATATATATATATATATATATATATATATATATATATATATATATACAGACAATATGCAAAGTGGAGTACAGTGCAAAGGATTCCCAGAATACGAGACCAATTGTGGTCAGAGTTTACTATACAGAGGATGGAAAACGCCCCTGTGGGTCGTATTTCCTGCCACAAATAGGGCCGATTATTTATGAAACACTCCTAGGTTGTAAAAAAGTGAGTAAACGATGTATATTGTGATTTGGTTTGGAGGACTTGTCCAGATGTTCCTGAGGAAAGATGCATTTCTGCCTCATAATCAAGTTCACGCCAGTAGTCTTAACACAAACACTTGATGGCAAGGACAAAATGGTAACAAGAACCAAAATAAATGTATTCTCAAACAGTAGAAGTAGGACTATGTAATATGTTGCTGAGCAGTTATCAATCCCAGAATCTGTAGTGCAGTCTACTTTATCTCACTACTACCTTGTGTAAGAGTCGCTGTGATAAAGAGGCTGCAGAATATTTTAGTATAAATCATCATAGAGCTTTTGTTTCAACGATTCAACTAAGTTGTTAGCTGTGCTTTTCCCACCCACCTGTCGCTGAATTGTTTAGGCACACAGGAAAGAACAACAAATCTGCACCTCAGGTGCTAAAATCGAGTGTTTTGTGATTTTTTTTAATGGCTCCCAAAAAGCCTTATGTTGCTGAAACAGGTCTTGCTTTCTTTTTTCATAAGCCCCAGGGTGTTTATCTACCACCATAACAATCTTTCTTTGTTTATCCAGTCTGCCTGGATGTTTGCACTCTAAATCATCACAATAATAGGGGTTATTTTAATTAATTTTCAAAATTTAAACTATTTTTTTCCTTTTTTTATGTTGGTGTAAAAGTGTTAAGTCATGGATAAGATATGGATGTGCTACAGAATTGGAGTAATGTCCTCAGTGGCATTGAGAGTATTCTTCTTACGAAAGAAATTCACTTAATTCAATTACCCTTTAGTTTTTTCCACTTGGATCCAGTCAGTGCAGCCATTTGGTGTAATCAGTGCTATCTGTCTTGCTGGCTTCCTGGCCTTAAGGCTTTTCCTATTAGTTTTTCTTGATGGGATATCAGCTCAGTGTTCTGGCCCAGAAGTGTATTGTCAATGGCTATCATGGTACAAATTGGCTGCATGTATTCCTAGTAGAGTTTGTTAATGGTGTCCAGCTCTCAGATTCCAGGGCGATGGTTCGGCCACAGGCATTTTCCTCTATCAATATTCATTTGTGTGGACGCGGCTGCCAAATAACGCCACCAACTGACTATCCTTCTGGGACTGTGTGACCTTGTGTGTGGTCACATACAGTACGAGAAGAGGGATAAACACAGCAGGTGTTATCACTATAAAGTGTGATGCATGCCAAAGGAGAAACCATATTTTGAAGCAGTGTGATGCATGCCAAAGGAGAAACCATATTTTGAAGCAAGTCAGGTCAAGTATTGCAGTAGTGCAGGTCAAGATGGGCTTAAAAAATGAATTAGAGGCAGCCATTAGGTAAAGCATCTGTCAGATTAGACCAGATCTCACAACTGGATTTAAAGGATTTAAAGCTGAGAGAAAATGATTCACATGCTTCATTTCTCTTTAATCCCTGGAAAGCAAACTATGAGAAAATAAATCAAACTTAATGCCTGCACAGGGCTTTCTTTTGATGGGTTTGGTGTTTATTTTTTTTTTTTTTGAAGCACTTCGTGATTTTCTCTTCTGCTTGGGTGATTGTCTCTACGTGACCAAGGTGGCACTTGCTGATTCAGTGATGGATAGTTGACAGGGGTGTTAGCTGTCACCCCTTTATCCTTAGCATGCAGTGATTTAGTGTGCTTCTGCTCTTCATCTTTACAATTGATCTTCTCTTCATCCTCTTTTATAGTAGTAGGTAACAGCCACTGCCCACAGAGGGAAAAAATATACAGGCTTTTGTGTGACACTCATAATGATTTACCTACTTTATATTTAATATACTGTGTAATCTTGTAATAGATAATTGTTGTAATTGTTAGATTATGATTCAGCTGTAATTTAGTGTCCATCTTCATTCTTTAGAAGGTAAGGAACAACCACACCCTAATGGCCCTATACCAATTAAAGAACTGTAACCCCAAAATATCTGTGCAATTCATATTCATGTACAAATATATGATTCCGCAATGAACGTTTGTCTTGCTCATCATCTCCATACCTCATCTTCTTTTATATTGTAGGCTAAACATGTTCAGCCACACCCTGCATAGGAAATGTACGCCATGGCTATTGTGACATTACAATGACTTTTACCTGACCTAACATTGTGTTTAATTCCTGTGCAGACATATAATTCTGATAAATCCAATGGAATTGATTCAAATATTTGGTCTAATTTAATGAGTAGTGCCAATGACAGCAGGCTATAGCTTTCACGTGAAAGCGTTGCTTAGTGTTTTCGATGCAAGAAGTCACAGAAAAAGCTATTTTTTTTCCTTTCTTCATTTAGTATCGGCTACTTCCTCTTGAGCATTTTGTAGTCAAAAAACGGTGACAAGGAGGACGGACGGACGCCCTTCAGGAGCTGCAACCGCGGACGTGCGCGCACCGCTGGAGGCAGTCGAGCTGCAGACCCGGGTCCGGTTTGGAGAAACTCTCCTGATGTTGGCGGCAGAGCGAGAACAGAGAGCTGGGTGGGCATGACATATGAGCCAAGTCATAAGACAAACACCAAAAGGATGTCTGCGGCATGCGTGGGTCGATGGTCTGAGAGACTTGACACAGGTGAATGACAACACGGCTGCAGATCTTTTTAGTTTTTCCTTTTCCCCCTCCTTGCCACAGTGACACCGACACGGCAGCAGCAGTTCCCCGTGCCAGTCTGGCAGGCGTCAAGGTAGACAGCAGGCAGGAGAGGACGGAGGAAGAGCCGCTGTTGAAATCAACTCTTCGACGATACGTTGCCGCGCAGACTGACGTGACGACTTTATTGAGTGACCGCAGAGAGACGGAGACACGCGGGAGAGGACACAATGTCAAAGGAGACGAGAGGAAAAGGTAAGGGGACATTACGTTCATAGTCTCGTGCTAACAGGTAGACCCCGTGTCTCGTGCTGCTGCTGGATGTTGGCGCGCACAGCCGCGTGCAGCACGGAATCTGTAGGAATGTGTGACGGACCAAAAATGGACCAGGTGTCAAACACCTCGGTTTTGTGGACTGTCCAGCCTGTCTGCTCTTTTATTTGTCTGTCTTTCAGTCTGCCCAAGTGTGTTATAACCTAGTTATAACCAAATGTGTGACCAGTCACATTCTGTGACGCTGCAGGGTCAAATAGACAAAAAATGTTTGAGAGTTTAGAAGAAACGGGTCACTATAAGACCCGTTTCTGTGATCATAGCTATTAGCCTAGTATGCAACTCTGTGATCCTCTAAATACCGTATGGGTGTGACACTATTTTTGGTAACAGCCATAAATTAAGGATGCGAGAATATGCTAGTAAAAAGAAACTTCCGCTGAAATCCAGGGCATGGTCAGGAAAATAGACACAGGACACAGGCAGCGCACACTGCAATCTATCCTATTCAATCCTAGCATCAGATAATACATCTGGAAATACAAGGAAAACCAGGAGAAGTTAAAACGAATTCTATTCAGAGTAGATCACTGCATTAATAATAGGCAGTTGTTTTCATGGTTAACTTGGATGTGAGGTATGTGGGGCAGTGTTGACAGGACAGCTTCAGCGAGGCCTCTGAAGACCTGACATTTGTGGCATAAAAGCTTTATTGTTGCCAATTTAAAAGATATGCTGGCACCTGTTTGCATAATGGTAACTTAGATGCACAAAATATATGAGGTTGTATTGTCTTGTCACCTCTTTCTATGAATGAGCATAATTTTACGGAGATTTTAGCCTTTGAACAGTAAAAATAATATTGTGTGCCTTATAGTAACAACTCACAGGTTCTAGTGTGAAGTTAATGAAAACACCTGAATCTGGTGCTGGTGGTAGCAGGGTGGCATTGTAACAAGAGAGGCTTTTCTTCAGCCAAAGGTCCTTGGTTTATTTCCTTGTGTTGTCTTGCATCTCTGCTCTGCTAAAGAACCTTTGAGCAAGTCATTGCATTTCTTCCAGCTTTAGGCTTGCTGTTCTGTATGTTTGTCCTCTGACCTTTTCCATGAGGCGAGGGCGGAAAGAGAATTTCCCTGCAGGGACCAATAAGATATCAGAGCATTCCTACTCTCAGTAGAGACAAAATGTGTCACAATACAGAGGGATTTTCTTTAGCATGGTTTGGGCTTTGAAATATTGCTGCCTCGGATTCATTGTAACAACCGTACTAGATATGAGGGTGCAGTGATATACAAAGTGCAAAGTCTCTAAAAAATAATAAGAATAAAATACTTGAATTTTTAAGGCTGATTCAAACTAAGTCCCAGGATCAGGAGTTGCATTAACCAAATAAATCTCCACCTAGGTTCCTTTAATTTATACAGAATATAGTTTCTGTATCTGCTGGTTCCCAGTCTTCAATGCAGCTGCTTTCATTGAGTGAATTATTCCAACAAAGACACACTTAAAATTAAGTGCAAATACTCAGTTTCTGCATCATTTTAAACAGTTTTGGGAAAACTACTAGCCTGGCTCTGCCCTCCTATGTACCTTCAGTACTCCGTCTGGGTTTGCGGTATACTTGCAGGTTTTCTCGGGTTAAATCTTTACCGGTCCAATCAGCGAACAGAGGTAGTGGCTGAGAACGATGACGTTGATGTTTGGTAACCTTTGGTGAGTTCCGTACTAATGGCGGCGGAGAAAGATGCGAGCGAAGCCATTCGGTCCGTTGTGGCAACACTGCTGAATATCCAGAAGTTAAAGCTCGAACAAGAACAATCTTTGCTGAGTTTTGTAGGTGGCCATGATGCTGTGGCCCTACTCCCCACAGCATTTGGGAAAAGTTTGATTTTCCAGCTTGCTCCATTAATGGTGAAGGAGTTAGCTAAGGCTAAGGTTAGCGATGCTAAGCTGATGTCACCACCAAACGTTTGTGATTGGTTATGGCAGATCCAGACTGGCTCTGAGCAGATCCAGTAGTTTTAAACTTCAACAGAGTACCCGCCTTCAAGGACGTTAACACTTTTCAATGGAGAGTGGCAAGTCTCTCTGGACACATGAAATGTACCAGAGTCTGGTAGGACCAGGCTAATGGGCCAGAGTCTGGTAGGACCAGGCTAATGGACCAAAATCTGGTAGGACCAGGCAAATAGACCAGAATCTAGTAGGACCAGGCTAATAGACCAGAATCTAGTAGGACCAGGCTAATAGACCAGAATCTGGTAGGACCAGGCTAAAGGACCAGAGTCTGGTAGGACCAGGCTAATGGACCAGAGTCTGGTAGGACCAGGATAGAGAACTACTGCATACCAGTATGTGGGAAAAGTTGTGTAAATCTGTTTTGGCTCCTAAGGGATCTGTGTGAAATCTGATAAATTGTCTTTAAGAGATGTCACTTGAGTCAGCATTGGTCTGGAAGACTGCAAATTTTAAAATGAAAAAAATAATCTGGGGCGTGGAGTTAGAAAGAAGTGAGCTGGAGCAGGCTACAGCTCACTTCTTTCTCTCTGCTTGAGCCTAGCAGCACAGGGCTAGCATAACACATGCAAATCTCTGACTAGACTGTTGGCGGTGTAATTGCATTGTGGGTAATGTAGGTGCCAGGTTTTTGAAAGAATAATGTGTAGAATGAAAAAGTTGATATCTCTGATTCTGAAACACCAACATTGAAATAGAACTATATGGATTTACACACTGGAGGACTGGCAGCAAAGCAGATTCAACATGAGGCATAATCCAATAAAACGCTTAATAAAAGACCCTGCTCATTATACAAATAAGAAATGGAATAAATACAAACATAGCTTAAAATCATTTTTATTCCAAAACTGGGGTAACAACAGATGTTTCGGTCACAGCTGGTGTCAGGTGCAGCCTCAGAGGTCCCCAATATTTTTAGATTAGATTCTTTTTTAAGATTCTTTTTGGGCATTTAGGCCTTTATTTACATAGGACAGCTGAAGACATGAGGGAGAGAGGGGGAATGACATGCAGCAAAGGGAAGCACGGCAGAATCAAACCTGCGGCCGCGCGTCAAAGAGTAAACTGCTATATATGGGAGTGCTCTACCAGGTGAGCTACCCAATCGACCCAAATTGGAGTCTTTTAATGGATGGAAAAACATTGTTTTCCCTCAACAGCAGCAATTGGAGGTCTTCTCTAATCTTAATTATATTGCATTGAGCCTCACCCTAAAATTCACTCGCTAATGGAACTTCTGAAGCTTACATTATTTCAGCCCAGCTCTATAAAATCATGTGAACCCTGCATGATGGTGGCAGAATGAAATGAAACAATGTGTAGTATGTGTGGGTTTACTGGTAGTATATTCATATCTCAAGTATACGGTGTATCTGTTTTTATTACGTATATATTCCTTGAACTTAGTTCCCAGCATAACTTGTGAAGTAGAGCGGTTCTCATAGATACATTGTTCTTCAAAGTCCTGCCAACATTGACAGGGCAGACTTTTTAATTTAACGACTTTCACTTATGTACTTAGATCGTATCTTTGTCATTTTCATTTATAAGAGGCCTGCAAGAGATTCTACACTTCAAAATTATTATTTAAATATTTTGACTCACTCGAGAGCTAAATCTGCACTATTATTTAAGATAGGGACTGTAAAATAAAAAGCAAGGATAATATGAGTGCTGTATGTATAGCATTTCATCATTAAAGTATGGCAACCAGCGTCTATGGACAATCAAATAGGCTTTACAGTTTGCAGTTCTGTTTCTCAACTTCTGCAGAAACAATGGCCTTGTGGCCAGATTCACTGCCTATTAAAACAGAAGAGAGTTTTAATTATTCCATATACTGAAAAAGAATTTGAGCAGAGTAATAAGGAATTAGGAATGTGGAGCTTCAGTCCCCAAAATAAAGCTTTAATAACTTGGTCAATATTTTCATTTATGAAATTTCTCGATGGATCGGGATGAAGTACAAATATTCCTGGATGTATCTTATTGACTTTGGTGATCCCCTGGCTAATCCTCTAGCGCCATCATGGGGTTAAATTATGTGGTTTTATATAAAATGTCTTGACATTTCATTCACAAATGCATGTCCTAAATAGCTTTAAGGTTTCATCTAGCATCAGTATCTGGACAATATTAACATTTTTCCAACACTTTGGTTTATGACAAAATAAGTGTCAAATGAATTCCTATCAGCCTCATATGTACTTTTGTTTATTGGTTTAGAATGTTAGCATGATAGCACGCTAAACTAAGATGTAAACATTACCATTGTGAGCGTGTTAGCATGCTGATAGTAGCAGTTAGCTCAAAGCCCCACTGTGCCTGTTATTACAACCTCACAGACCTGCAGACATGGCTGTAGACTCTTATTGAATACACTTTCAATTTTACCAATTGGCTATCAGCCATTCTACAAAATGTTTGTTTAATTTTACTTTTTATAGGGAAATACAGATGCTCAGTCCCAGCTGGGCTCTGTTCTCATTCAATCAATTTCACACCTGCGACCATGTCAGACTTTTCATTGGCCACTGAGGGCTGTTGAGGACAATTAGACAGTG
>JABXJD010001755.1:0-74683 GCA_013375575.1 Percina caprodes | reverse complement strand
AAATGAGAGAAATATAAAATAACTTGATAACCTCGGCCAGATAAATAAAAATACTCAACTAGAAATCTTCCAAGCACTGCATTGCTGACATCATCAGGAAAACTAAAGATGAGATGAAGTCAAAATAAAAACCTTTACTGAGCAGACTACACATGCAGCTATATGGATAACATGATACATGTAAATGTAACAAGGTTCTGAGAGGTTTAGCTGAAATATAATCTGCATTCCAACCAACCATTCCAGCAACAGAAATCTTAGTCAGTGGAAAGACAAAAGGAAATTAAGTCTTTCTTTCAGTTTCCTCTCCTGTTAAGTTAGGAATGTATATATTAAAAAAAAAAAAAAGAATTAGGAATGTCTGATCTGCCACATCTAGATTATCTTGATAAAATTTAAGTCAAGATACATTTTCAATGGTTCTTTCCCTAGCTTCAAGATTTATTTATCAAAAGGGTGAAACATTACTTTTTAATTGGCATAGCTAATATAGCCCATGTCCTTGCAAACTGCTGACATTTCACAGACCATTTTTTTATTTTCCATTGGCTGTGGATGTTTTTTTTAAACCCTGACTTTATTAAATTGTATTTTATGTAGAATAGTCCATGTGCGTGTGTGTTCTATCAATAATTACATTGACTTAGTTTATGGAGGTTATTTACGATGACAGCAGCCAAGCTGATTAAAGTATGATCTGAGGAATCTGATTAAATAGAGGTTAATGTTGTAAGGGAATCAATTGAATGACCCAAATTAAACCAAATACACCTGCACTGACAGAAGAAGCAGACATGACCCACTAAACACAGGAAACCTCTTCAGAGAAGAGGTACTGATTTGGCGGTGTTCCTCTTCATCACCACAGCCCATCTTACCTTTTTGTGTCTGTCTTTGAAAGGTAAGGCAGGCCATGGCATCTCCTGCAAAAAGTCTTGCCAGTGTTTCTGGTCCTGATCAGACGAGATGAAGACGATTTCCAATTTGTCCTTATGTTCAGACGCCTTTTTGAACCTGCTGTAAAACTCGCACAGGCTGCCGTTGAACTGCTTGCACGGGGCGTTCAGGCTGCATCCGAAGAAGAGCCCGACCAGGGATAGCTTGGCGCCCAGCGACTGCACATCCACCTCGGCTTTCTCGCTGTTGACGAGCCGCTCCCCGAATAGACTCACCAGAAACTCCGACATCGCGGCTACAGTGCTAAACACACAACGTTACCCTTAGCCGAGGTTGCTGCACATGTAACCGCTATGTTCAGGCGACACCCAGCACTTCCTCCTCCAATTTGAGGTTTTAGGTGAGCTCCCAGCCCCTGTGAGGCGTTGTGGTCTGGTTTCACCGCGGCTCGTCCTCCGCTGTGAGCGCTGTGCAGGAATGCGCTCCGCTTTAAATCGCCCTGACTGCAACAGCGGTTGCGCTCATTCCCCCACTTCTATCCCCCCCCAAGCATAGGCTGTAATCATGATTCCATTTACAAAGGTGACACTTTATCACTATTTTCTTTTTTTGATGTGTTAATAATAGAAAATGTAACTAAATTATTTTAATATGTGTTTACATGTTTTATATCCTCTAACTTAACTCAATTTCGGATTAAGCTGCTGGATAACAACTGGATTCTAGTTTTCAACTCAAAATGACATTTTATTAAATGCTTGGAATGATTGAACAGGCTTAATTAGACAACTCCACGAGAATTTCTGCAATTTTTAAAAGATAAGGCTGGGGGTGGGGTGGGGTGGGGGGTAAAACCACCCTCTATCCTGTGGATATGCTGCCACGTAGTGTTCACTAGAGGAAACTACCTGGGCTGCAGCAATTTAAAAGAGTAGAGATTTCTGGCACAACTTCACATACAGTAGTATAGCATTGAAATCGTGAAAAACACTTTTCATATGAATGAAATCTTTGTCCATATAACCATCCCCCAGGAAAGAAATAATCAAGAAAAACGTTGTGCGACGCATATGAGGCCAAAGTCACCATACAACACATTACAAAGAATGCTTTCTCCTGCTACAAAAGTACATTAAGTGTTACTTTATTTAAGTACTACTGCAAGGCACCAAAAAAAGTTTTTGTAATTAACTTGTGTGTTAAGATTAACATTACATTTGAAGAAATGTATCAAGCTAAAATCACAAGTCAGGATTGAGTGAATGCACATAAAACAGCACAAGAAGACTTAGTGTAAGTTACATGGGTTATACGTACGTGTTTGTCTTTTGCAGATGTTCCAGTACAGAATGAATGGAATAGCTGTGTTTTACAGAGGATGCTCAACATTTTGGTTTTAAACTTACACAGTTGCTGATTTGCATTAAATTACAGACGGAGATGTACCTTGTGCATGGTTGTCAATGATGCTGGAATTGAATGGTGGAAATATGTATTGTTTAGCAGTAGAGAAATTATGAAATAACCGATGTGAACAGCGCAGGCTCCCTCAGTCTTCAGTGAACATCATCCTCACCAGATCTGCTTTAAAGAGTTCTTCCTCCACCAACTTCTGAGGCTGAAACAGGTTAACAGGGGGGGTATTACAGGTACATTCACTCCCTAGAGTAATATTAAAAAAGATGTCTTTTCACATGCAACATTTTATAAGAAACATTTCTATTAATGTTTTTTCTGCCTTTTTTTTAGTAAAACTTTTTTTAGTTTAATCCATGTCAATAAAATAGTCAAACAAATTATTCTTACGGTGCCATATCGCAGCAGAGTGGGAACTCCACTCAACTTTAGTGTCTTCTTGAAGTCATTATTTGAATCCTTCCAACTGAAGCATGAAAAAAGACGTAATTACACAGCTGAAATTATTCACCAGTACTACATTTGAAAGAGCACATAAATTAAATTGAAAATTGAAATTGAATTGAAGGGCTTTCTATGATGAAAATATTTGCAAAAATCTGACATTTTTTAGGGGAGTAAATAATTATGAAATCTATGATATAAGCATTACTTGGTGCTCTTATTTATATTATCCATTTACACATTCAAAATTATATATAAATCACTTTTTGTGGCATTATGGCCAGATGTACACAGATTTGTGATACAGATTTATGATTGTATGAGTGTAATGATGACAATACCAAATTCTTTGAAGCCTCTCAAATAGTTTTCACTAATTGTATATAGCACCTGTTACTGGTCAGTGGCTTCACAAATACAAAGGGTGGCTTGTGTTTTCATGTAATACATTTTCAAAAGCATGTAACATCAAATCAATTTGACTTTTAGGCTGTTTGTCAAACTGACGAATTGTCAATGCTAAAGTTTTTACACTGAACTCCCATTATCCCATTTGCCATCATATTTTTAAGCAACTGATTAAAAAAATACTTATGATTGAAGGGTTAGTTGCAGCCCTAATATGGTGTGCAATCTTAGTTTTGTGACAGCACACTTTGCCATAAATTAAAGCAGAGTAAAATACTGACTAGGCCCTTTCTCCAACTTGACAGTAGATGAAGACGGAGCCCTCTGGAAGATGACTCATCTCTCCTCTTACAACTGGCTCCGCTGGAAGAGAAGAAGGGAAATGATTGAATGCACCAAACGTGAAAGAAATAAAAAAAAGGCTTTAAAAGCAAAACAGAATACTATCTAACTAACGTTGCCAGAACAACGAAAAATGTGTCATACACATCTATCACGTCTCCGCAAAATTAAAGTACAAGCATCTATTAGCTATATTATATATGGTAGTTCCGGGTAGAAACATATAACGTTACCTTTCACACAGTCTGGACACCAGCTCTTTCCTTGGGCGTCTTTATTACCAGAGAAATAAGCAAAAATATCCTTTCCTTTTCTATCAGACACAGCCTGACAGAATTCATCATAACCGCTCACAGTCACTTCTTCGTAGTGGGGCATCGTTTAGACCGAGTTAGTGTGAAAATGTACAACCTTAAAATATTAGACTATGAAGCACTAACAAGTGTTATCAGAAATACTGATCTTCTGAACACTCATGGATGTATTAAGAACTGGACCTGGTAGAAATACTCAAAATGTGACACTACCATTTCCGGCCGGTGCAAAGGTTCTTAAAGTGACCGTGTACCCGAAAAGGTTTATTAAGCAGTTTAAGTTCTCCTCACGAATATATTATATTATGTGAATACACCTCTTACACATAATTTCACACAGTGATAAAATATTACAGAAAGACGCTTATTTTAAAAATACGGAAAATATTAAATAAGGCGGTTGCGATTATATTTGACTTTCTTGACGATCCGTACTTGGTGCAAAACTACTTCCGTCTGGCGGTGTTTTGTTGTTGTTTCTTTAACTGTCTATGGTTGTTGTCATGGCGGCGTTTCAAACTGTTGACAAGCTCGGACAAAAATTTGAGAAAGTTAACCAAGTCACATAACTAACTAGCTGTTAGCTACTTTAATTAACATCCAGTTAGACCCGCTACGTCCGTAGCTAATATATAATTTCTGTTTAAACTAAAAAAGTGGTTACAAGCAATGATCGAATGGATTATGTTGGGATTAACGTAATGTTTTCAATTCAAAAGCGTAGCTAGCTAGTTAGCGTGCATTAGCATTAGCTAACGCTAGCTATATATCAATAATTGTTTGCTGTTTTGACAGAACTTTGCGTTTTTGTTTCTGTAATGACTGCACAGTTCTTGTCAAATTGTCACACGACTTCCGTAGGACAGCAAAGTCAAAGGAGAGACTGGCTTGTTTCAGGTTCAACCCGAAACGTGCACAATGTACCTACTGAGATGTCCCAAACCAAGGTAACTTAAACAACAATGGCATACGCATCTAGCGACAAGTGCACGCATGTACACTGTTGCTAGCTGCTTTGGTACAACTAGTTACATTCAATTTAGTGTGACACGCCAGTCTTGCAATACATCCTACCTTTATAGAGAGGTGTTGATTTAAGTTAACGTTAAATGGTCATATTATGGGATGGTTGTGTGTGGTGCCGTTGGATTGTATGGCGTTGTACTCATTTCTAAAATGTTGTCCATGTATATCAGTGAGGATATAATCGATATTTAGACACATCTTTCAGTAAAGCACAATGCAGTTCAACAGAACCAAATAGTACAACCCCCAAAATGATCATATAGTTCTTCAATCAACAGCTTTTAAAAGCAGCTTAAACAAAAAAAACCTAAGCTAATCTATTCTAGCACTTCAGGTTGCTTTTGGTTCACATCAGATTCAGCTAATTCCACCAAACAAATTGGCAACTGGGTTAAAATGAAGTTAAAGACAGAAATAACTTGTTGAGATAGTGTTGTGGAAAGCATGATTGAGTATCGCAATGGCTCTTTATAACTCATATGAGACTGGTTAAGACTAATCAATGTCTTACACGCAACAGCTGTTGTTCAATGACGCCATCCCTGCGAATACCAGCAACCGTGCCACCCATGTACACCAGCCTGCCCCAATAGTGATAGAGAGGCTGCTGCCGCTATCAGAAGAGCGTGAGAAAGTGGACAGCACCAGAAGCTCCATCAGCTTTACCACTCTCTCAGAAGAGAGACTGCGGGCCGCGGTGCAGCGGGCCAAGCGAGATGTGAGACGAAGGCACCTTGAGTCACTCATAAAATCCCCTGCCAACCCCACACAGGAGGTCTCCCTCCTTGAAACAAGTGATGTCAATCTGCTCCAGGTAATTGGTGTAGATCAATGGTACATTAGTTTATAATTCATAGACTACGTTTATGTCCTTTTCAAAGAACGATTGCCACTTTGTTCAGTCATTGAGTATTTTTCTCTCTCTAGGAGCTTGCAGCCACTCCAAATAAGAACAAGTTAAAGACCTCCAGTCCAAAAGAGAAAGCAACCCGACCTGGACGCAAATTGTTGGTGCACACACCACAGAAGCGTTCCATTTCTTCCTTGCCTCGGGTTGGCCAGTCACCCCCAACCAGAGACCCTGGCCCAAGGGAATTTGAAGGAGGCAAACAGGCTCCTTTAAGCCAGGAGATTTGCAAGCTGCAGAATGAGCTAAAAGTGTATATTCAGAAAGTAGAAGAGCTAGCTAGCAAAGGTAACAGCTCAGCTTGTCACAATAGGCTTGTGTCTTACTATTAATAATATGATTACACAAAAATAACAATTTTGGCACCCATTACAATCAGTACACTTTACATATGGTTTTACATTGCACACACAATGGATTAAACTAAACAGTAATGAATAATGGGGTTCAAACAACAGGAGAGAAGATAGAAGATCCACTAGAGCCTGAAGAGCAAAACAAGTTGGAGATACGCAGACAAAAGCAGGCAGCCCGCTCAGCACGTGTCATCTATGTTCTCCAACAACAGGTAACTGCAAGCACATAAACCATTACTGACTTTTTAATTTGTTCTGTATCTATAAACACTTGTCTATAAAATCATTATTTTACAGGTAAATGAGATACAAGAAGATATAGACAAACTACGAAGCGAGAAAATGTGGGCCGCCAAAAAGGTATGTTTTCAGCATTGTCACATCTCTATACTGATGTGTAGATCTCATGTATTAGTTATTGATGATACAATGTTCAAACCCCCATATCAAATTACTTTTTGCGGTTTCCGACCCCTCAAAGATAAATGTTCTACTTGCCAATCAGACACACCAGTGAGTGTTATGAAACCACAATTGTATGCGTTTTATTTGTTTCTGACAGGCATTAAACAAAATACCGAGCTGTTTGTTTCTGCCAAAAGTCAGTAACAAGTTATAACCTTGATGTTCAAAGTTTCATGTGGCAGTACTTTGACCAACAATTGTTTATTCTTGAAATTATAGTATATTGCTAAAGTTTTGCCAGCTGTATTGCTAAGCAAATATCATCGATGTATCAGTTTTAGTCAATGGTAAATTACTCTCTGTTCTTCTTTCAGTCCATGGCAATAAACAGACTTGCAGCTGCCCACCGTGGGACACTCAGGGCCTTACAGGTTGTAATCCACCAGCTTTCAAATCTATCTCATGGCAAGGTACCCCCTTATTACAAAGAGCTGAGTCAGCTGATTCGCCAGCTCTCTTTGTGCTCAGCTAAGGTTGAAGTACAACAGTGTTCAGCTGTGCCTGAGACGGCCCTTGACATCCTGCAGAAACTAGAGGTAAGGAGCATAAAGTTCAAATCCAAAGTATTTGGACATTAATATGGCTTTTTATTGTTTTGGCTCCATTCTACCACAGTTGATTTGAAATGTAACAACTATGAGTATAAATGACTCATTGTTTACATTTTTCCTAATTTTAGGACAATATTGCAAAGCGATAATCCGAAACATTCCACGCATCAAGTGGAGATAACTGCAACACAAGTCTGGCACTATTTGTGGGTCATTGAGTAATGGCTGTAATAGACCAAACTTTTAAAATAAGATATTTATTACTAAAAAGTCTAAGTTAATCTTTCTATGTGAGATTTTATAGAAGGTTTCACAGCAATTGTCTGATGCTGATGTAAATACTAGGACTGGGACGATATGCTTTTGTCCCAATTCGTTTCTTTTACGATACATGGGTGTTGATTTGATTGGTATTGGTATTTCCCTTTATTGCGATTCTAGAAGTATTGCTATTTGATAGTATTTAATATTGCAGTTTTCTTTTTCTTTAACAAAATCAGAAGTTAGAAATCACAATACATACGATTTAAGTAAATACTCTGAAATTAAAGATTTGTTGGGTCTCTACTTGTTATATTTCATTTTTACATTTTTATGACCCCACTGCACGGGGCTCTTAGTTTATAGATATCTGTTCCAAAAGATTGTCTTTGTTATTTAAAAGGACAGTAAATTGGGGAAAAGCAGCATTGTTTAGTTGTTGTTGTTTCATAAGTGAATAATCTAAGATTTGATTGTCTTGTCACTCTACTCGTCTTAGACTTTGGATTCTGTCCTCGGTAAACAAGAGCTGCTCGAAAAGATGCAGGCCCAAGCATGTCTTCCACACAGGAAGTCTCCTCATCGCAGCTTGTCACCTACTAGTGCACCCAAGGGTCCCAGCAACATAACTGTTCGAGGTCCTCGCAAACCAGCAAATCCCAAAAGAGGTGTCCGTGGTGAGTGGTTGTTTTGCCTGGATTTAGTTAGCATGTTTAAAAGCCTTTACTTCTCTTTTGGTAAGCCATTTGTGCGTGTGTGACTTTATAAGTAATATTTTAGTCTGTTTCTAAATGTATACCCTCAGCAACAGTATTCATTAAGACAATTTTCAACCTCATTAATGCAATATTTTCCTTCATAATTTCCTGCTTAAAGCCATGGCCTACCTCCTGCCCAATTTGCTGAAAACCACACACATAGTAAATTGTGTTTATGCCTTTTGATGAAGAACAAACCGTTTAGTCTTCTGAGTCTTTGAAAGACACCTAAGGGCTTTTGTGCTGTTGTCCCCTCACTGTGCTTAAATGGCTGGACCACGCTGAAAATTGATTAGGAGCCATGAAGAAGTGATAGGAAGGAAAAACAGGAACTAAAGTGCAGAACTCTGCCCGTTGGTCCCCTGTTGCTTAATCTTATGAACTCTTGCTGGCTCCTATTGAGCTGAGAAACATCCTTTGAGAGAGGTGGTTGTCAAGCGTGTTAGCTAATTGTCAAATTGGTGGAATTTTGTTGTGTTGCATCATGCCTTTGCCCCCCAGGTCCCAAACTGATTTACCTATGTTTAAAAGTGATGAAGAGCTGTAGCTATTCCTAATTTTTATTTACATGGGATTCAATAAGTTAAAGCTTTAGTGCGTAACTTTTACATATCAATAAACGTCAGCTCCACACAACTCTGTGTTTCTCAGTATGGCAATGTTCAGAAGATTGCGGCGTCCGGTGACTTTCGCTCGCAGAAACTCAAGTGAAGATAACAACCTCCTCTGAAGAGTTCATCATGTTTTTTAATCCTCCTGGTCCTCCTTGGTTACAAGCAATGGCGTGGAGGAAGGGAGGTGCATGAGGGGGGACGACGCAGTATAGCTTTAAGATTAAAACAAGCCAAATGTTAAGATTTGCATATGTGTCAGCAGGTAGGAGGATTACTTCACATAAGCCCAAAACTACATCTCACCAGCTTCTGAACAGGAGAGACATGCTCAGGGATGGCCTGGAGAGCCTGGCCCAGAGAGAGCTCCGAGAGCTGCAGGGACCACCTGAGACCACCTGCAGAAAAGGAGGGGCTCTACACTCTGAGAGAAGCAGGGCTGACATTATAATGAAGGTGTTTGCTTGACTTCTACAACACTTAATACTGACTTAAATATGTTCTAACACACAGGAAATGCTTCATATCAATATTATATTTTTATTAACATCTGCTGTGAAAAGGCATATCAAGATGTGCCAGCAATTACTTCAAAGGTATAAACAATGTCAGGATTATGTAAACAATCTAAATGTATAATTTATATTTCTTGTTGTAACATAATCAGATAAAAGAGGCAGGGTTCCAGCAGCATACAGTCTCCTCTCAGCTCCGAGTGAATCAGCTGCCACGAAAAGAGCGCTCGGTGCCCTGGATACCTACATCGCCTCACTCTCCTCCTCCACAGCGGTGAGCCTTTCATCTCACTTTACACTTTCTTTCATTTAAATCATCTGTTGGTCACTAATATTTTTGCTTCTCAGTGCACACTGTATGATTAAAGTTAATTAATGACTAAGCTTACATGTATACTGTAATGTCTGCTATGTACCATAATGTCTGAAACTCTGATATCAAGATAACAGTTTTCATCCATTATGCTGAATGCATTGTAAATGACGGTGCTCTTGAAAAATACAAGGAACAATTTCCAGCAGAGACCTGTCTAATAAATTGTCCATTTTTTTGCCAGAAGTTGGACGTGAACTAGTCTGGTCCTATCAGACTCTGGTCCATTAGCCCGGTCCTACCAGACTCTGGTCCATTAGCCTGGTCCTACCAGATTCTAGTCCATTAGCCTTGTCCTACCAGACTCTGGTACATTTCATGTGTCCAGAGAATCTGGCCACTCTCCATTGACTAGTGTTAACTTCCTTGAAGGCGGGTACTCTGTTGAAGTTTAAAACTACTGGATCTGCTCAGAGCCACTCTGGATCTGCTCAGAGCCACTCTGGATCTGCCATAATCAATCACAAGCGTTTAGTGGTGACATCAGCTTAGCATCGCTAACCTTAGCCTTAGCTAACTCCTTCACCATTAACGGAGCGAGCTGGAAAATCAAACTTTTCCCAAATGCTGTGGGGAGGAGGGCCACAGCATCATGGCCACCTACAAAACTCAGCAAAGATTGTTCTTGTTTGGGCTTTAACTTCTGGATATTCAGCAGTGTTGCAACAACGGACCGAATGGCTTTGCTCGCATCTTTCTCCGCCGCCATTAGTACGGAACTCACCAAAGGTTACCAAACATCAACGTTATCGTTCTCAGCCACTACCTCTGTTCGCTGATTGGACCGGTAAAGATTTGACCGGAGAAAACCTGCAAGTATACCGCAAACCCAGACGGAGTACTGAAGGAAAACGAAAATTGAGCAGAAGTACGTAGGAGGCGGAGCCAGGCTAGACATGAACAGGCTTTGTCAGAAAAATAATTTTTATTGTAAAATACATCATACCATCAGCATACCATCGTCATATTTCAACTGTCATATATACCAAGATTATAAAATAAGAAACGGCAAAGGTATAGCTTAAATTCCCAAATTCCCAAGCATGTTTTCGCAGTTAAATATGTTAGACAGGTCATATTTAAATTAAAAAATGGAAATTGAAAAATGTATGTATGGGAGACCCTATGTTTAGATATGTTGCAGGGTCTTTGTGTAAAATAGCATGTCCTTCTATCTGTCTGTTATTCTTTCATCCCTCTGCTATTATCTCAACAGATCCCCTCCAAGGAGAAGACCAGAGCCTCGATGTCTTTTCTCTCCCGTGAAGCCCTTGCCCAGCCCTCCAAAGCAGACAGTGGCCGGTGGTTTGGTAGCAGAGCCGGCCTTGAGCTCAGAAAAGAAGAAACAAGCTCAGAATGAAGCATTAAGGTAAATCTCTTATTTCCATATATTTCTCTTCATCAGATATTTCACTGTGAAATGTTTTTGGAGTTTTTGTTATTTATTCTTTACATAGGCTTACATATAGTACATACATCAGATTGTCTGTCCCAGCGAGAAGAAAAGCCAAAATAAATGGAATTGAAATGACTCATTCAGTAAGTTATTTCTAACCTCTGTGTCAGACCCCACTTGCTGAGAGCCAAAGGCAATACTCTGATTCTAATTCAAAAGTAATTCTTTCCAATAAATGAATCTA
The DNA here is from genome assembly GCA_013375575.1 of Percina caprodes. Classification (NCBI taxonomy): domain Eukaryota; kingdom Metazoa; phylum Chordata; class Actinopteri; order Perciformes; family Percidae; genus Percina; species Percina caprodes. The sequence continues at coordinate 63,399 of JABXJD010001755.1, read as the reverse complement.
GGTGCATGCTAGTTTGAGGCCATTTTTCTTTATTGCTTATTAATAGTTGGCCTGTTTTCAGTGCTTATAAGTACCTCATTGATTGAGTGTTCCACATGACTCTGTTTAATCAAATCTTAAATACTACAATTGTGCTTTCCAGTTAATCAGGGCTAGCATACTAATTTCAGAGATGGGGATTATAAGGTATTTGTGTGAAATGCTTAATTGAGGTTGCATTTTGCTTCATTTGATGATTATTGTCTTGGTACAGGAAAGCCTGTTTGGATAAGAAGATGATGCAGAGACTGAAAGAGCTTAAACAGCTGAGTAAAGAAGAGGCTGAACACATTCAGACATTAAGGTACACAAGAAATATAACTACAGATTCAGCAGGCTTAAAGGATCTGAGGGGATGAAAGTTGAAGGTTATAATGTTCTTTCAGTTGTTGGATATTGATGCAGCTGGAAAATCCATACTTTGTTGATGCCATCTGTACCCAAATTACAACCTACATTAAAATGATGACAAGAAATAAAAAGGGGTGGCTGTGGCTCAGTGGTAGAGTGGTTGCCTGCCAATTGGAAGGTTGGTGGTTCAATCCCCGGCCCTGCAGTCCCATGTCGAAGTGTCCATGAACCCGAGTTGCCCCCAATGCTGTGCATCGGAGTATGAATGTGTGGGAGTGTTTAATCTGATGAGCAGGTGGCACCTTGTACGGCAGCCTCGGCCACAGTGTATGAATGTGTGTGAATGGTGAATGTATCCTGTATGATGTAAAAGCGCTTTGAGTAGTCGTTAAGACTAGAAAAGCGCTAAGTAAATACAGCATTTACACACATTTACATTTACAAATACCAAACTACACAAATATGTAGAACTTTGAAATAAAACAATTCCCCGGCTAATAAGACAAATTGATTGTCCCCATTTTTTCTTTTCTTTTCAAAGATTATTTATTGGGCTTTTCTGCCTTTTAATGGACAGGACAGCTAGGTGAGAAAGGGGGAAGACATGCTGGAAATTGTCACAGGTCGGATAGACCTCTGCGTCAAGGCATAAACCTCTATGTATATGTACGCCTGCTCTACCAACTAAGCCAACCAGGCCACAGGTCCCCATTTTCAGTGTAAACTCCACAGGACACTTAATCGGGGACAGTTAATTTCAGTGCAGTTTAGTTTTATTTATATAGCTCATTTAAAAACAACCAAAGTGCAGAAGCTCAAAAAAACTAAACAAAAAACAACCCCAAAATAGTTAGTATACACAAATAATACAAAATAAACAGTTGAAAAGGGCCAAGGTGTCAAAACTCAACTTGAATTGAAAGCCAACGCGTAGTAATGGGACAGTATGAAAAGGTAAACTATTCCAGAAGTTTGGGGCAGCCACTGCAAAGGCTGGGTACCTTTTGTTTTTAACCTGGATCTGGCACATGGAGGAGTATATGATTGGAAGACCTCAGTGCTTTGACAGGTGTCTGGACATGTAAATGCTCCGATAAATAAGAAGACGACAACCCATTTAAAATCTTAAAAACAAGCAATACAATTTTAAAATCAATCCTGTAACAGACAGGAAGCCAGTGGAGCGTGGCCAAAACTGGTAATGTGGTCACGTTTTCTGGTCCTAGTTAAAAGTCGAACTGCTGCGTTCTGGACTAACTAATCGACGAAGGAATGACTGATCTAATCCAACACATAAAGACTTACAGTAGTCTAATCAAGATGTATTAAATGCATGTATGACTCTTTTGAAGTCTTTGCGTAGCAGGTAGGGCTTAACCTTAGCCAAAAGTCTCAGCTGGAAAAAACTGGTTTTAACAAAGTTAAACAATGTTTGTCAAATTTAAAAGCACTGTCAAAAATCACACCCAGATTCTTAGTAAAAGGATGAATATGGGAACCTAAAGTACCTAGAGCATCAACACAGGCACTAAAATGTTCACCACAACCAAACACAACAATTTCAGTCTTATTGTCACTGAGCCATTCTGATTCCAACCATATTTTGAGATCTTTCAGGCAGTTAAAGGTCCCATGGCATTAAAATATGACAATATGAGTTTTTTTTAACATTAATATGCGTTCCCCCAGCCTACTTATGGTCCCCAGTGGCTAGAAATGGTGACATGTGTAAACCAAGCCCTGGGTATCTCGCTCTGCCTTTGAGAAAAGGAAAGATGGGCTGATCTGGAATGTTTCCCCTTATGTTACCTTCCCATTTTCTGCTTTACCCGCCCAGAGAATTTGGCCCACCCATGAGAGAGAGACATTATGGCTTTCAAATGAGCAAAGTGGCAGTTGGTCAAGGCCATACCCCCAGCCTCCACCCTGCCCCCCTTTCTCCTCCTCAAAAGCTACAGACTCAGAAATGGCAATAGTAGGAAAGCTCATTGTGGGACTGGCTCTAGTGGCTGTAATTCTGCAACAAGGCTGACTTTTGGGTAAGAGACTTCAGATATGGTATTAGGGGACCACTAAGGTCTGTATAAAAGCATCAAAAGAGCACCATGTCATGGGACCTTTAAGCAAAGGCTGGATAGTGTCCTTATCATTGTTTGTTTTTTTACAGGCAAATATATTTGCAAAACAATAGAACAAAATGTTTTTTTTTCTGGTCATAGTAATATTGGCAGAAGGGAGGTAGAGCTTTCTTCAGGGGCACCTATTAATTACACTGTACAATATACATTACATACTGTATAATAATTATAACACATGCTGAGATGTGTTTGTCCTGTTTGGATTACTGCCAAGGCAGTTCTCTATCAATCAATCTGACTTTATTTATATAGCACTTTTCATACATAAAAATAGGTTGTGAATGCAGCAACATCCCATCCGCACTAGAGAGAGCATATGTTCCTAGAGATCACCGCACATTTCCTAACTAGTCTAACTATTTGGGCAGTTAAACTGCAGAGCCGGCAACAAAACACAGCATGAGCAGTGCATTAGTTGTAGTCAACATTTGGTCCATAAAACTTTAATTGTATTACAGCAAATGTGCAGGTCAGTCCTTCACACACAAAGACCCCATAGGCCTGAATTTGGAAGGTTCCAGTGTTCTTTTATTGGGACACCCGAAGGGAATTGAACCATCGCTATTATTACTAATTTCACCTGGATATTTCTTGATGAAGTAAAGGTCTTTTGTACCCATACTGATGGTGGCTGTTTTACCTCCCTTGACTACAATTATTTCATGGACCCAAAACACCCACACACACTACATTAAATATGACGTACAATTATCAAAATATAAGAAAAAGCTGTATGAGTGGCAGAATGTACACTTTTTGTAATGTTTGCATGCCCCTAAATTTTACAGGATTGTAAAACATTTATTATGGGACTGAGCTTTTTTAAGAATTAAAAATATTCCTGTTCACTTCATGGCTAAGAGCTGAAATCAGCGAGCTATCATATCTTATTGTGTTTTGGGCCAGGTGGCAGTTGCTCCACCTGATCCCCTGTTAGCAAATGACAGGTATTACACAAAGCCTTAACCTTGTTAACAGGTGGTAGGTATTGCACAATAGACCCCTTCACAATTACAAATTATTTCTTGTATGTAACGCTCATGTCACCTTCATCAAATGAATTTCTTCCGAGTTATTATGCCCAGAACTGATCTTAGGTGGATTAGTTGTAAGAAGCGTGTCAGGCTTTGTGATTGTATTCATTGGCTTCTACAGCGAAAGAAACCGGTATTCACAAGATGCCTGACAAATATTGCAATTTTGTGTAGAATCCCATCAGGCTTAAAAAAATAAAAATAAAAAAAGTGTTTTGGTTACAGAACTTCTTCTATGACATTGTGCAGTGTGGGTGTGTTTTGGTTTACAGGTCAGACGTTGTCTCACCAACTCAGTGGGCTGAGAGAGTTGAGCAGAAGGCCATGGAGAGAATTCAGCCCCTTTTGGATGAAGCACAGGTGAGAAGACTTATCTGTTGTCTGGGTACTGCCAGATTTTTATCGGTTAATACATGTTGTCATAGAAAATATAGCTCTTGTATTTACCTTTTAATTTACTACAGTAAAAGTGTAGTTTGAAGAGTACCTGTATTGTTTTTTATGGGCTTAAAACATAAATTTGTTTCGTCTGTTTACCTCAGCAGATTGGTGAGTCCAGGAACAGGATCAGCTCCTCCCTGAGGAATCGGCTGTCTGAACAGGCTGCAGAGAGGGTGAGTTGCACTGCTGTTCTCTGTACAGTAATTCACAGGGGGAGGAGAAATGGTGTTGCTATTGAATACAGTTTGAATTTGGTATCATGGCCATGATTAAACAACATGAACTGAACAGTTGTACAACTTGACCCAATATTCTTTTTTTGGCTGTTGTCCTCCACAGGCAGCAGAGAGTGCTGAGCAGCTGAGTGAGGCGCTGCTGGAAGATCTGTTGGAGGACACTGCACGGGCAGCGTGGGCGGCTGAGACAGAGGGACAGTTGGAGGGCATAGCCCTGTGTAGGCAGCAGGCCCCCACCCTGGAGAGTATGCTGCTTCGTATGGAGGAGATACAGGTGAGAGCAGCCCTAGTGTAAAGAAAAGCCCAACAACAGAAGGTCAGTGTGGAGCAGTGATCAGGCTGTCATTTATAGAGAGCTCTTGTGACAGCTTTGGGCTGGTCTTGTTTACTGATGCAGTGTCTATTGGCAGGTGGGCAGTTTGTTTATTAGAAGACATTTACATGTTTGTGTCTGAGCAGAGAGATCAGGAGGAAGTGAGAAGACGGTTTGCTTCTATCACCTACTCTGACCCTCTTCACTGGGACCAACCAGGAGCAGCAGGTAAAAAAAGAAAAGAAAAATCTACTTCAGTTTATTCCCTGTAACTGCATTTAGAGAAATGATTTCCCTGATGTCTCCTGTAGGTGGCAACAGTGCTACAACGGACAAGGGTAAGGTAATACTTGCCATTCTGACTTTCTGCTCTGCTTGTTTTGTTCTGTCTATCTGTCTGTTCCCTGCTCCACCTCATCCCTCTCAACACTACCCCCACTACCACTACCCCCTTCCTCTCTGTTCTCTCCAAGGACCCCAGTGCCATGCTCCAGGCTCCAGGCCAGCCTCTCCTCAGCCAATTAGGCTCACAAGGCCAGTGCCAAGGCAGAGCTCTGCAGTTGATATTGTCCTAGAGAAACCTGTGGAGACTGGGTGGGTATCGTCCTTTACCCGTTTTCTTACACTTGATTAACACACCATTTCTACCTTGTATATTTTGCTTGGATTCCCCTCCTTACTGTTTTATTTATCTTAAAGAGGCAGTAGAGACATTTTGGAGTGCTCCCATAACATTAACTGGCGAGCAGTTTCAGGGTTTGACCTATATAACTTCCTTCCCAATCTTTTGAGCTAAAATTAAAGGTCTGTGCCCCCATTTTAAGTAACCATGGCTCCAACACAACAGTGATGATTAAATTACATTATGATAACACCCTTATTTAAAAGATATATACATATTGAAATGTTGGGTTTCAATCACTTGGAGAGTGTAGGTCACTTTTTTATTAGAAAAACAAATATCAAATTGCAGTTTAGGACTTGTTGTTATGTTTTTCCAACGATGCACATTTAGTGTTTTTTTTCCACATGACGTATCGTTCCCTAAAATCACTCTCTCACTGGGAGGCCTTAGTCATCCAGCAAAAAGTCACTTGGTGGCTACCATACCCAGGCCAGAGTCTTTTCCTAACTCCACAGAGAGACCATCCACTGCCCAGGGCCTTGGCTGCAGCTGCTGTTCTGTTTAAATTAACAAGGAACTTGGAAGGAGGAGAACAGGGAGTGGAAGGACTGGAAGTTATTGACACTGACAAGCCAGCAGGATGCTGCTTCTAACAAATTTAAGCAGCAACATTAGCAAATTAAAACCAGTCAGACCTGAAGTGCCTCAGTTACAGTTGCCATAATGGAAATTTTACTCTCTGTGACTCATCTTAGACTCTGTCTTCATAACACATCCATCGAGTAATAGCTCTATTTTTTTCCAACACTGACGCTTGGAAGTCAACTAAGTACTGTCTAGTTTGTTTGAAAAGGTTTAATGTTTTTTCATTACTTATACTTTCTTCAGAGGAATTCAGCCTCACAGCTTTTTAACAGGAACAAAGTCATTTGAGAACCAGGTCATTTGTTCTGAATCTCCATAATTTTTCTAGAGCATAACATATAGAATATAGACAGACCTGCCTACATCATTTTATCCTCAGTCTAAATTACACTGCCTTTAAAAATCATTGCCCCTGGCTGACCTTTTATGTTTTCTTTTTCACACATTGAATTCAGAGTCAATGTAATTAGGATTTTTTGACATGGAAATGTCAAAGTAAATAGTGAATCTCTGTAAATTGACCTAAATTAATTGCAATATGATATGTATATTATATATGTATGTATTCTTAATCAAGTTAAAAGCTTATCTGTTAGTTGATGTTTTTAATAGCAACATCTGACATTTCTTGGTCATAGTTAGAGTGATGACTAATGATTGCTGTCAGTACATTGATCAACATAGTTCCTTAGTGACATGGAGTGGGTGGCTTTGCTGTCTGCTGACTCGCACATCATGGCGTCACAGTAATTCTCTTTTACATTAGAGCTCCACAACATTTCTAAAGCAATAATAAAACCCACTCAATATGATAGCAGAACTTTGTTTGTATTGATGACGGTTGTGAATATTTCATATACACAACCGTCATGTGGCTCCAAGATTGCCTGCCAAGCAGTAATTGTACTTTTTATCATTTCAAAAATAATAACCATTGATTCTAATACATTGTCCACATTAGTCGCTTCTTCTCTGCTCTGCATGAAGACCCGATCAATTTAGTAGTTACTTGCCGGCAGCTTGAATAAGTACCTTTGTCTGTGAAAAAAAGTACCAAAAACTGCCAAAATTCAATTAAATTTTTTCAATTGAATTTTATTTATTTAGCACTAAATCACAACAACAGTCATCTCATTGCGCTTTCCATAAAGAGCAGGTCTAGACCGTACTCTGTGATGTTATTTACAGAAACCCAACAGTTCCCACCAAGAGCAAGCACTAGGCAACAGAGGCAAGGACAAACTTCCTTTAAGAGGCAGAAACCTCGAGCAGAACCATGGCTCAGGGTGGGCGGTCATCTGCCTCAACCGGTTGGGGGTGAGAGAAAGAGACAGAGAGAGAGACACAGAGAGGCAGAGAGAGACACAGACAGAGATAGACATGGAGAATTGTAGCAGAGGGTGTCGAGCAGGAACATGAAGGCAGCAGGTGACTCCAAGCACAGATCCAGAGCCACACCTGCAGGAAGCGATAACAAGACTCCAGGAAAGGGAAGAAGTCGAGTTTGTAACGTGCATTAATGGAATGAGGTTGCATACAGATGGAGAGAAGGAGGAAGAGAGAGGTGCTCAGTGCATAATGGGAAGTCCCCCAGCAGTCTAGGCCTATAGCAGCGTAACTAAGGGTGGATCAGGACTCTCCTGAGCCAGCCCTAACTAAAAGCTTTATCAAAGAGGAAAGTCTTAAGCCTACTCTTAAATGTGGAGACGGTGTCTGCCTCCTGAACCCAAACTGGAACCTGGTTCCACAGGAGAGGAGCCTGATAGCTGAACGCTCTGGCTCCCATTCTACTTTTAGAGACTCTAGGAACCACAAGTAACCCTGCATTCTGGGAGCGCAGTGCTCTGGTGGGGTAGTAAGGTACTATCCCAATAAAGGTTACACTTGTCAAAGTTAGTGACTGCTACTACAAGCAGAAGAACTTTTTCTTATGCACCACAGCAGGTGCAAACAGAAATTGTTGTAGAGAGACAGCAGCTCTTTTTCAAAGATTCTTAGTCCCTTTAGAAGTAATACATTTGGATTAGAGCTGTCCTTTGGGGCCAAGAAGTTTCATTGTAAACTGACCTGAGCTGTAAGGGAGATGAGCGTGCAACCCCTGCTGCAGTGTTGCAGGCTCTAAAATGAAAAGACTAGGACAACACTCCAATATGACTTTATAATATTGCCACATGGACGTTTCGTGTTTCGCTAGCTTAGCGAACTAACCTCGCTTATAAATACATTTTAGTTATCCTAACACTTTTAACAGTCCACAGGTACAAATTAGTTTTGCACCAAATGTATCGCAAGAAGTGTTGCAAATGTCGAGCGCAGACTCGCCGCTGTGTGATGCGAGAGAGCACGCTGCAGCGACAGATTCGAGAGGTTGTAATCACTGAGTTTGGTTGTACTGGAAAAGTGACTGAGGTGGGGAAGAAAAAAAATACAGTACAGATTTTTTTTTTTCTACAAGCTCTCAAATCATATTCTACAAGTGCTCACATCGCATCTACGAGTACAGATTTTTTTTCTACAAGCTCTCAAATCATATTCTACAAGTGCTCACATTGCATCTGCGAGTACAGATTTTTTTCTACAAGCTCTCAAATCATATTCTACAAGTGCTCACATCGCATCTATGCGCTCTCAGATCATATTCTACGCTCTCACATTTGCACCATATTTACCCTCATAAGGTGGCACCTTGTATGGCAGCCTCTGTGAATAGTACCTGTAGTGTGTAAAGCGCTTTTAGTCATTGAGACAAAAAAAGACAGAAAAGAAAGGCTGTCCATTTACATTATACTACACATAGACGAGAGAGCGAGACAGAGTCCCCCCCCCCCCACTGGTTGAATTCGAACCAGAGGTTGCACCAGAATGTGTAGGTCTTAACCAAGAAGTAAGGTTGCACAATTAATCAAATTTTAATCACAATCACTTCCCACTTTGACTTCCCACGATCAAATTTGCGTGATCGAGCAATATTTTAAATCCGTCATTCCGCTTGTCACTCCCCGATGTAAGTCAAGTGCAAATTTGAGTTGTGAGTTGCGCATGCGTCACTTTGTGACAAGTAGCCTACAAGATGCTAACGAGAGACTTCTGTAATGTCAATACAGTACAGTAAATGGACCTACTTAACAAAGTTTGTTCACTGCTGGCTACAAGCTAGCAATCAAATACAACAAGGTTGTTAGTTGGATGGCGTTTTGAGCTAACGTTAGCAATCAAACAATTATAGATAGCTAAAATGTTTTTGAAATGATTCCTATCTTCTGTTATCGTTTGTAATGAGAAAAGTTAATTATTTCATGGATTTCACAAATTTCAGTGTGACATGTTATGCTGTAAACCTGTGCCTGTGTTCTCCTCTTACTCTCAGCGCAGCCCCGCCCTTATTCACTTACATGGAGAGACACAACCGGATCACACTTCTGACATTTGTCCACAGTTTTAATTGTTATTAACACAGCTGTATATTGTTAAGCATGAGAGGCAAACCTGTATTTGTACCAGCGTTTCCGCTGGTAACTCTGCTATTGCAGCCGCAACGGCGAAAAACACAGAAGAAGTTATTGAATGCACCTAACTTCAGTTCGTAGAGTAATAGCGTACGAGACGGAGCCTGTTGGACCTGGGCGAGAGTTATGACCCATGGCCAGAATATCATAGTTCATAAAAATGCAGCACAGTAACGATACAGACATTTCAGACACACAACGTGTGTAACTCCGCTGACCCGCCATTCGACCTGTGCTGGACCCATTCATAATGAGTCAGCCGTCACTCTGTGAGTAGCATCGCTTCAGTCCATCGCACTCCCCCTCTCTCCCCATGTCTTTTAATCAGTCTGTTATTGTTGTTGAAAACAAGGGAAGGAGCTTTCTCAGAGATACATTTTTTTATTTTTATTTTTTTATAATATATCCTTGGCTATTTATTTCAGATAATTTTCATTTACATGTGTTGCAGCTGTATGTTATCAAACAGGGAAGGAAACCCTGTCTTTGCATTTTATTTGAATCCCAATCTGTTTTAATAAAAGAGCTTGTAAAAAGTGGCTGCTGACTTAAAACTGAACATTTAGCCTACTTTAGTGGGCTAAAGGAGTTTGGAGGATTTGATGCTAGGGAGTGTGGCAAGCTGATTTAGCTGAGGCCAAAAGGGAAGAAGGCCAAATTACAGGTGTTGGCCATGTGAGGGGCATGCGACAGCAAGAGGGGGACCAGCTATAAGACTTTGATCCATGAAATGTCAGGTCTTAGTTCAGGGATGCACTTTTAAACAGCAGCACTTTCTATTTTGCTTAAAGTTTTATAATATAGTAGTTTTAATATTTTGTAAGTATTTACCTACACCTTGTTCTTGTTTAAAATTATTTACATAATATATATTAATGTATATGGAGCATGATAAAAAAAGGTGACCAGAATTGTGGCGTTAACGGTGACGCAAGGAAAAATTTGGTGCAACCAAGGCACAAAGTTAGTCTGGAGCCCTGACTGGTAGCTTTAGTGGCAGACTGTTGGAATCCTCTACAGTGAAATACAGTCACACTACAACTGTGTTTTTTTTTTTTTTTTTTTTAGCATTTTAACCTTGTTAATCCAGTTACTACTGTAGCTAACGTTACTTTCTAACGTGTTATTAGTGTTTACTAGTGTGACATGCAGCGATGTTTCTGTTGCCTCTAACGTCTGTTTTGAGTATCAGAGAGCATCGCAGACATTTAAGTGGCACCGTAATGAGGTACCGAAAAAGAAAACGTACAACTTCAACATAAGAGGAATGTAGCATAATATGGATGTGATGCAGTTATAAATAGCCTAGGTGACAATACAATTTGTTTTGTTAAAATCAACAAATAATCGTGATAATTAATCGTGATCTCAATATTGATCAAAATCATCTAGGCCATAATCATGCAGCCCTACCAGGAAGTAACAGGATCTGAGTTTCACAGTGGTCCTTCATAATTGTAACATGAGAATTGATAGTTAGTTTTCATCTGCAGCCTGAGGAAACGAGCTGCATTAGTGTCCAAGAAAACAAACTCGATTTATTGCTAATGCCTCAGCTTGAGCCAGAGTCAACACACTGACCTCATTAGGGGAAGTAATTCTCCAGATAATGAATAATGTTTTTGTGACAAACCCTTAAGTCCCAGTAGGTATTTTAAAGCTGCAGCCAGCTTCAGGCCAGTCTAGATATTTACCTGCCAACAGTTCAGATAATTAATGCTTTTGTGCAATAATCCGCATAAATACAAATATCTTCAGCAGACCGGGAAACTGTATGAACGTTATTGATGATATTCATGTCATTCTGCTTTCATGTTGCTGGGAAGCAGAATAAAAAAACACTTTCATCAGTTCCTATGGAACTAAGGAAAATAGCCAACAAATGTAATTTGTTTTTGTGTTGGTGTGTTAATCCTCTGTCTTCTACTGTAGTTGTTCAGTGTAGCAGAATGGCGAGGTTTAATTTTAGGGCTTTGGGACAGCAAAAGTGTTGTGTTGTCTCAGCCCTGATTGGCTGTCTATAACCCACACCCCGACTGTATCTCGGAAAGCTTGTCCCATACAAGCCTGTTCGTAGCAGGCCCGAGGAGATGAGGCTTGCTGAATCAGTGACTTCTTTTAAGTCACTTTTAAAACACATTTTTTATAGACTTGCTTTTATGTGATGCTGTCTTTTTATCCTTTTGCCTTTTCTCAGTTCATCGCCACTTACTGACTGTCCTCCTATAACTTGCTATTTCTGCTTATCTCTAATCTACTATCTTCCATCTAATTTTCTTTTTCTCCCTCCTGTCCTTAAGAGCTGCCCCATATTTTGTTGCAGATGTATAGTTATGTGTATTGATGTGCTGTCTATTTATGTTTTGTTTATGCTTTTTTAAAATTCTTTTAAAGCATTTTGTAAGCTGTTGTTTTTGAAGGTACTGCACTAATAAAAGTTATTATTATTATTATTATTATTATTATTATTATTATTATTATTATTATTATTATCCCAGAGTGACACATCAGTTGCTGCTGTCAGCAGGAAAACGGAGACATGCATGCAACCTCAAACACACACACCTATTTAAACGACTTTTTAATGAAAAGTTTTTGACAATTCTTGACCATTAATGACACTGGCAGACTGTTATTGCTCATGGCTCTTCAATTTTTATTATTGTAGTTACTGTCATAGATGCCATTTGGCTGACTTTTAGATGATTTGTGGAAAAGAGGGAATAAAGCAGATTTATTACAGATTTGTACAGGTGCTCAGGCTTTCAGCCTCTGCTCAGGCAAGTGGTTACTTAAGAGTCATGAGTTACAAGAGCAGAAGAGAGTTTGTTCACTATTTAGTGTTTTTTTTTACATTACACCGATATTTCAACACTTCCATCATGTATCACTAGACACAACATTGGCACTGTCTTCCTGAAAAGTATTTCCAAAAACACCTATTATCACTTACCTTGCCTGTTTTAGTGCTTGTGTGAGCGCTGTCAAGCGGCCACACAGACAATGGAGTGAGAGATTTCATCTTTGGAAACATCAGCAAAGCAGCAGATAAGATTTATGTATCCATGGTGAGGAGCCCCAACACAAACCACGATTTCCCCCGCACACTTTGCTAATGCTCACTGAAAACCACAGATCAAACAAATCAATGAAAAGATGAAGGCCCCACTCAGCCACATTCTGAACCTTTCATGTATTATATTTCACCTGCTCTTTCATTCCGCTGCCCCTTCTGTCTGCTGTTTAGGCTACACTTGTCCTCTCAAGCAAGTATTACAAACAAGCTGAAGGCTGTGTTGCACAGTAAATGGCTGCATCCAATCGAATCAAGTACAAGAGATTGAATATCAAAGATGTCTGAGTAGTGCATTACTGAATAAGCAAGAAAGTTGCAACACTGTCACTCCCCCGATGAAAGTCGAGTGCAGATTTGAGTAGCGCATGCTCCGAGAACGGCTTATTGCATAACATGTTATACTGAAATTTGTGAAATCCATGAAATAATGAATTTTTGTCATTACAAACAATAACAGAAGATGGGAATCATTTCAAAAACATTTTAGCTATCTATGATTGTTTGATTGCTAACGTTAGCTCAAAACGCTATTCAACCTTTTGTTGTATTTGATGCTAACTTGTAGCCAGCAGTGATCCAACTTCGTTAAGTAGGTCCATTTATGCTGTATTGACATTACAGAAGTCTCTCGTTAGCATCTTGTATGCTATTTGTCGCAAAGTGATGCGTGCACAACTCAAATCTGCACTCAACTGACATCGGGGAGTGACAACACTATACATCGTTCACCTGTTTCTTTCCTGTTATTCTCAATCTCTCACAGAATCACCACTTACTTTCTCCTTGTCTTTGTCCAACTCAGCTTCAGCACAGCATGCGTCCCTTTTGATATATCTCATATGGCACTGTCCTTTGTCAGGTCCCTGTTTCCCGGGTGATACGTCGCTAGAGCTTTTGTACAGAAACTAGAAGACCAACTTGAGGGGATTTTTCTAATAACTAACGCTGTTTATGTGTTAGAAGGTACTACTAACACTTAGTAGTTTCTGTTACTCATATTGGTTTGTTTTTTATTTACATCACCTTTCACAGATATTTATTCAAGGTTAATCTTGGCCTTGGAGCTTTTGCCCCAGTCTGAAAGGTGTTGACAAGAAAAGCAGGCTCGTTCATGTTTGTTTTTGAATATGGCGCAAAAAAGCATGGGTGCTATTCTGACTATAAATAGGAAGTGAATTTGCTGTGTGCTGTATTGATGATTTCTCCACATTGTTCCTCAGATGCCCATCAGACATCGACCCATTTCAGACTGGAAGCAGAGTTGACTGTGCTGACACTTTGATATTTATGGCCACCCCGCCGCGGTTTGCAGCCCCCACAGTCAAAACAGAAACAAGTTCAGCCGAGGCCGGGTGGAGCACAATAGGGAGGCACTTTGCTTTGGGAACTGCTGCAACACTAAATATAGCACAGAGAGCACCGTTGCAGCAGCCAGGCTGATTTGTACAAGCAGAAAGGATTATCAAGCCAGACCATGGCAATGCCCAGCTGAGCCCCGACTCACTCTGAGCAAAGGGGCGAGAGAGCTGTCCTGTGCTCTGACATCTCTCCTAAATTCATCATCCTCAGCCTTATGACGGCAAGTGTTTTTAGTCAAGCACAGCGCTGCACTCCATTCTGGCTCTTGGTGTCAATGAATGAGTTTGCCTCTTCTCCATTAGCCGTCAGAACTCCTTTACCTAGCTCATACAGTGAGAACACTCAAGATAATGAAAAGGTATTGTGGAAACCCTCCTGGAGCGTTTGACTCTCCTCATGGGCATCCTCTTGTGTCTCCTCAGACACAGCATCCTCTCAGAGAACAGCCTGACAGAGGAGGCATCCCAGGACAAACCGCAGCACAGACACAGCGCTGTGTTCCCAGGCCCATTGGAGAGAAACAGGGGGACTGCTATCTCCGTGCCAGGCAGCATGCTGAGAAACATCCGGCGGTACCGGGAAGACTACGAGGCCTACCTGCATGTTGTGGCTCACGAGGCTGTCGGCAGCTTTAACCCCTGGGCCGTTGCAGACAGGTACTGTGAAAGATTAACACTGAAGGTTTCCAAACATCTCAATTCTCCCTCTGTGAGACACAATCTGTAGTTAAACAGTGCTAATAATGAATTCAATTATCTTTTTGTGTCTTTGAGGTTTTATAACTAGGTTTTGTCACCAGAGCCACATGGGCATGAGATGTGTCCTTCCTCTGTTTTGTGTTTGACAGACACAACTGTGTCTGACAGACGTGTGTCTGACAGACATGATGTGCATTCTGAAGTGCTCGCTCAGAGAGGATCATGCCAGATTATGGTTTGCATAGTGTGTCTCTGGTGTTCATCGATGTTCTTCTCTCCCACTCACAAATTTGCATACTTCACAGAATTCTTAAGTTGCTGCAATGCAGAGTGCAGAAGACTCCGTCTCAGCGATGTACAGTGGCTTGAATAAGTTTACACCCCCATGCTAAAGTTGATTAAAAAGAGGAATAAAAAAAACATCTTTTGGAAATTGATCTTAATGCCTTAATTAAAAAAACGGAAAATCCAACTTTTTAAGGACATCAATTTTCTTTATGAATGAATAATGTATTCTTATGTGTTCTTCCTTAAAATAAAGATCGGCATGGGGAACTTTCCATAAGATCTCTCAATGCAAATCAAACCACCTATTAAGCTAACTGAAATAAAACCATGCCAATCTCTAGGTATGGTGAAGGGTATGGGATGATGTGGGAGGGTTAGTTTAATTCCAAAGGCCAAGGAAACTTTGTCAGGATGCACAGTATTATGGATCCATTAAATAACTGGCTTTTAAAAATAAAAATGTGCCTGCCTCTGTGAGTGGGAATTTAACATAGGGGGGTGTATACTTATGCCCCCTGTATTTTAAGGAAGAACATTTATTTATTTACAATACATTATTCATTCACAAAGAAAATTGGTGTCCTTAAAAGGTTTTTTTTTAGTTAAGGCATTAAGATCAATTTCCAAAAGATGTTTTTTATTCCTCTTTTTAATCAACTTTAGTATGGGTGTGTAAACTTATTGTAGCCACTGTACATACATACAAACCACACACTGAATCCATGTGTTTAATATATCAGTTCTAAACTTCTAAGAGATCAGATTTTAATTCGGTCTGCTTAAACTTGTAGCCCGAAAAAACTGTTGCCCAGTCTCACCCATGGCATCTGACTGCTTGTGCCACTGGCTCATTATCAGTCTCACATCAATGAACCAAAGTGTTCTTGAGATGGATCTGTACTTTTCTGAAATTAGAGAAAAATAAGGACAGTGTGTGAGTGGAAGCCGTCCAATTACCTTTGGCATTTTTGGAGAGAGAACACATACATATACGCGTCTACATCTACACCCCCCATGATTATTAAAATGCCCTGCAAAACGGATTAGGATAATGATTTAGTAGTTACAGTGGATGAACAACAAGCGGCCGAAATGGGTTTCCTCAGGAGGGTGGCTGGCATCTCCCTTAGAGATAGGGTGAGAAGCTCAGTCATCCGAGAGGAGCTCGGAGTAGAGCCGCTGCTCCTTCACGTCAAAAGGAGCCAGTTGAGGTGGTTTGGGCATCTGGTAAGGATGCCTCCTGGGCGCCTCCCTAGGGAGGTGTTCCAGGCACGTCCAGCTGGGAGGAGGCCTCGGGGAAGACCCAGGACTAGGTGGAGAGATTATATCTCCAACCTGGCCTGGGAACGCCTCGGGATCCCCCAGTCGGAGCTGATTGATGTGGCTCGGGAAAGGGAAGTTTGGGGTCCCCTACTGGAGCTGCTGCCCCAGCGACCCGATACGGATAAGCGGATGAAGATGGATGGATGGATGGATGGATGGATGAACTTGTTTTCATAAATTGATAGTAAGCTTTGTGCATCAGTTACTTGTGCATATTACACTAGAGGTAATTCAGTTTTTGTGGTGGGAATTTCATCATATTTGGAGAATTAATCAAGTGTTATTCAGTAGAGCATGTCTTCTAGCATATTAGTGTGTTATTTTCTAATGGCTGCTCCTAATCCATTCTTCACTCTGTTTCACCCTGTATGTAGCATTGAGAGCAAAGTTACTGTATTGATTCTTCAAAGGTACAGGTAGTTCAATGCACAATTACTCAGCTTGTTCCGCTGCATCGACATCCTAATAATTTGACGTTTCTGGGACTCTGTAAGGGAAACCCAAGATTGTACACCACTTGTGCTCATCTGTGTGTGTGTGTGTGTGTGTGTGTGTGTGTGTGTGTGTGTGTGTGTGTGTGTGTGTGTGTGTGTGTGTGTTGACCCAGATAATGTCAAGTCAGTCATAACACTGAAATATAGCATGGTGCTGTGCCAGTCTTTTGAGTTATTTTCCTCCATTTTATGCCTTTCAAGGCAAGGAGTTTTTCATGTCCAGCTCTGAAAGTCAGTAGACACACTTTGCTTTGGTCTCAACTTCTGCATTTTGGAAGATAATAACCCAAGGCTGATGATTTACATTTTCTTTAAAATCTTGGGAAGCCAGGTTAAATGCCACATGCTGAACCTTTTTATCCGTCATATTTTCAGAAGGTCTAGTCTTGCATCTATTGGCAAGAACAATGTAGTATGGGATATAACGACAATCACAATGTCGATTCTTTCTAGTTTTATGAAATAAAAAATTATGTTGGCGTTCTAAATTTCAGTGGATTTGAGGACTATGGTTAACTGCTCCTCAGATTTCTGAAGGGTAAATCCAGACAGCTAGCTAGACTATCATTCAAATCTTGAGTTTTCTGTTGCACGACTAAAACAACTTTTGAACGTACACATGTTCCACCAAAACAAGTTCCTTCCTGAGACTATTTTCCAGAGGCACCATGGCTCCGTCCAGCACTTAGCACCACCCAAGATGATTGTGATTGGTTTAAAGAAATGCCAATAAACCAGAGCACATTTTTTCCTCCGTCCAAGAATGCTGTGTGGACTAGTCAGACCCTCCTTTACAGCAACGTGGAGGAATGTCTGGCAAAGCGAGACTAATAGTAATAGTAATAGTGGTCATGTGAATTTCATATATGATTTTTTTGAATTTGTTGTGATGCAGAACATGATTTGTCAGATGTTAGATTCAGACTTTTCTATGAAATTAAAATGTTTAAATACTTTATATGTATTTAATTCAGAAAAGCCTGACTCTCAGGTGAATTATTTGACACTTGTTTTTAAGGAAAATGTCTTTCTCTTTCTAATGCCTCTGTTCTTTCTTGTCCCCCAGCCTGGCAGACGAGTTGCTGTCGGAGGCTTTGGCTGACGTGGCAGCAGAGTTTCAGGACGTTGTGGAGGAGTACGCCGAGGCTGTCTTCACTTCTGAGTTTCTTCAGCCGGTCCAGTCACCGCCTGATTCAGAGGCTGCTTTGGTCAGCTAACAGGATTCCAGCATTATGGATGAAGCCGTTTCTTATAGATTATATGTCATTATTTTAGTTGAAAATCTGCATTGTCAGACTTTCAGCACAAAAGATATAAATATCAAAGAGCTAGGGTCTTTAGTTTCTTGGCGGATGTTTTATTTTCGAAAGAAACCCTTACACTCATGTATGTATTTTGTTAATTTACAGAGTTTTTATGTAACTTGATTTGTAGATTTTTTTTTTTTTTTAATGAAGCTGCAGCAGATTGTTGATTTGCACAGGGAGCGTCACAATACTCTTTGTGGTCCATCTGTATCTGTGATTGAATTCCGCTGGGAAAGTTTGGTTAGTTTAGATAAACCTGGTAAGACCATTACAGAGGATTATAAGATTACCGCCCTCTGCTTGCACTTGGTTTAAGGATTACCCACACTTTCTCTATTTATGTAATATAAAATGGAAATAAATCTGTAGCATACGGTCACCAACAAAATTATTTAGAAAACCAAAGGCATTATGTGTTTAATCTATTGGAACTTGATTTCCTCTTTTTCTTAAATGTATAAATTAAGGGTCTTAATGCAGCAAAAAGCTTTATTATTTGTAATTGGTTTCGCACCACTTTGTAATGATCATTTCAGTGCTTTTCTTTACTTCTATTTTATTTTTCCCAACAGAGCTTAATAAAAAAGGGCCACTAGTTTATATACGGTTGCAACCTACCATCTTAAATCCTGCAAAAATAATGGGGGAAAGTGTCAATTCTGAATGCAAAATAAACAGGACCGACTTAGCAGACCAAGTAAATATCTGAGTCCCTTGAGAGCAACATGAAAGCCGTGCAGACAGAGCAGAGGGGACACATCCAGATGTTGCATTGGCCTGTGGGGACCAGCCTTTGACACGGGACATAGAGTGACTGACTGAATTAGCTCACATTGAATAAGCTGCCTCAATTTTCTCTCAGATTGGCTTCTGCGTGGGCGTCTGGATACGTGCAGGCTTCTACAGACTCAAGCTCGGTGCAGATTTCTTCTTTTTTGATCCCAGAAATCGGTGGGCTCCAAGTGAGGGAGTGTTGCTTCTGTACATGTGTTCACACTGATGTACAGAACTGAGGTTGTTCTTACATGGCAAATGGGGAACATTAAACACATTAAATGATTATGTTAATTTTTAAGAACTAATTTCTAACTATTTTTCATTGTTGTGTTGTGGGGTTTTTTAAAGATTATTTTTTGGGGCTTTTTTCCCTTTATTATAGTGACAGTAGACTGTCCAGGTTCTTGGTAGGCGTTGTCTGACAACCGGTTGGGGTTAGGATGAAGAGTGGCAATAACAGTCACAAAAAATAATAGTTTGTAGTAGTTCTTTGTAGTAGTTCATGGCATAGCAGGGCACTGTGCGGCATTACAAGGCACAGCAGGACGTAGCAGGGCACAGCAGAGCGTAGCAGGATGAAGACGGCATCGCAGGACGTGTAGCGGGACCGTGGCGACAGCTGCTACCATGATTTTGGAGCCTCCCTGATCCAAGGAAACATGCTGGGCGAAAAAGAACTCCGGGGAATGAGAACCCAGAGCTAGGTTAGTAATAAGCATTTCTGGGACATGGATGCACACAAATGGAAAAATGGAAAGATAGAGGAGAGAGGAGCCCAGTGTGTCAAAGGAAGTCCCTCAGCTGTCTAAAACTATTACAGCATAACTAGGAGAGACAGGGTAAAGAGAGGAGCCTGGTCAGGCTAGAACTCTCCCCAACCGGATTGGGCTGTATGCCCTGCCTCCCTCTAGTTTTAATATATTATTGATTATATGATGGATAGATCTGACAACTATGACGAGAAGCAGGTGGGCCGGGTTAGGCGGAAGCTGCTTCTCCTCGCTCCCTAACAATATTCAATTCAATTCTATGCCCTGGTTAGGGTAGGGGGAGAGACAATTAGGGTTAAGGTCAGGAGGGTCAGAGTCAGAGTGGGGGATAGGATACAAACCCTGGTTAGGGTAGGAGGAGAGGCAATTAGGGTTAGGGTCAGAAAGGTCAGAGTGGGGGATGAGATACAAACCCTGGTTAGGGTAGGGGGAGAAACAATTGGGGTTAAGGTCAGGAGGGTCAAAGTGGGGGATAGGATACAAATCCTGGTTAGGGTAGGGGGAGATACAATTAGGGTTAGGGTCAGGAAGGTTAGAGAAGGGGATGGGATACAAACCCTGGTTAAGGTAGGGTATATTATTGATTATATGATAGATAGATCTGACAACTATGATGAGAGGCAGGTGGGCCAGGTTAGGCGGATGCTGTGACCCCTCACTCCCTAACAATATTCAATTCTATGCCCTAACTAAAAGCTTTATCAAAGAGGAAAGTCTTAAGCCTACTCTTAAATGTGGGGACGGTGTCTGCCTCTCGAACCCAAACTGGAACCTGGTTCCACAGGAGAGGAGCCTGATAACTGAACGCTCTGGCTCCTGTTCTACTTTTAGAGACTCTAGGAACCACAAGTAACCCTGCATTCTGGGAGCGCAGTTCTCTTGTAGGGTTGTAAGGTACTATGAGCTCTTTAAGATAAGATGGTGCCTGACCATGAAGAGCTTTGTAGGTGAGAAGAAGGATTTTAAATTCTATTCTGCATTTTACAGGAAGCCAATGCAGAGAAGCTATAACAGGAGAGATGTGATCTCTTTTCCTGGTTCCTGTCAGAACACGTGTTGCAGCATTCTGGCCAAGCTGAAGAGTCTTTATGGACTTTTTCGAGCAGCCTGATAATAAAGAATTGCCGTAATCCAGCCTAGAAGTAACAAATGCATGGACTAGTTTTTCTGCATCATTTTTAGACAGGATATTCCTGATTTTTGATCCAGTGGTGCTGGAGGACAGAGTGATGCCATCCAGAGTGAAATGAAATAACACAACTGTTACATGTTTTTTATGTGTTAATGTTAATTTTATTAACACATAAAAAACATGTAACAGTTGTAAGTGAAATAACACAGTACAGTCAAAGGTACAATATTTTTCTTGTATAAAGTAGCATAAAAGTAAATGTACTTTCACCTTTACTACTATAGCCTATTTGACATGATCAACAAACCTGTAAAACTGAACTATTGAGGTTTATGAGTAAGTACAAGTTGTCCATCCATCCATCTTCATCCGCTTATCCGGTAGAAGTTGTGCTCAAAGAAAAGAGGATAAAAAGTCAAATTAAGTAAAAACATATATAGATAGATATATATATATATATATATATATATATATATATATATATATATATATATATATATATATATATATATATACAGACAATATGCAAAGTGGAGTACAGTGCAAAGGATTCCCAGAATACGAGACCAATTGTGGTCAGAGTTTACTATACAGAGGATGGAAAACGCCCTGTGGGTCGTATTTCCTGCCACAAATAGGGCCGATTATTTATGAAACACTCCTAGGTTGTAAAAAAGTGAGTAAACGATGTATATTGTGATTTGGTTTGGAGGACTTGTCCAGATGTTCCTGAGGAAAGATGCATTTCTGCCTCATAATCAAGTTCACGCCAGTAGTCTTAACACAAACACTTGATGGCAAGGACAAAATGGTAACAAGAACCAAAATAAATGTATTCTCAAACAGTAGAAGTAGGACTATGTAATATGTTGCTGAGCAGTTATCAATCCCAGAATCTGTAGTGCAGTCTACTTTATCTCACTACTACCTTGTGTAAGAGTCGCTGTGATAAAGAGGCTGCAGAATATTTTAGTATAAATCATCATAGAGCTTTTGTTTCAACGATTCAACTAAGTTGTTAGCTGTGCTTTTCCCACCCACCTGTCGCTGAATTGTTTAGGCACACAGGAAAGAACAACAAATCTGCACCTCAGGTGCTAAAATCGAGTGTTTTGTGATTTTTTTTAATGGCTCCCAAAAAGCCTTATGTTGCTGAAACAGGTCTTGCTTTCTTTTTTCATAAGCCCCAGGGTGTTTATCTACCACCATAACAATCTTTCTTTGTTTATCCAGTCTGCCTGGATGTTTGCACTCTAAATCATCACAATAATAGGGGTTATTTTAATTAATTTTCAAAATTTAAACTATTTTTTTCCTTTTTTTATGTTGGTGTAAAAGTGTTAAGTCATGGATAAGATATGGATGTGCTACAGAATTGGAGTAATGTCCTCAGTGGCATTGAGAGTATTCTTCTTACGAAAGAAATTCACTTAATTCAATTACCCTTTAGTTTTTTTCCACTTGGATCCAGTCAGTGCAGCCATTTGGTGTAATCAGTGCTATCTGTCTTGCTGGCTTCCTGGCCTTAAGGCTTTTCCTATTAGTTTTTCTTGATGGGATATCAGCTCAGTGTTCTGGCCCAGAAGTGTATTGTCAATGGCTATCATGGTACAAATTGGCTGCATGTATTCCTAGTAGAGTTTGTTAATGGTGTCCAGCTCTCAGATTCCAGGGCGATGGTTCGGCCACAGGCATTTTCCTCTATCAATATTCATTTGTGTGGACGCGGCTGCCAAATAACGCCACCAACTGACTATCCTTCTGGGACTGTGTGACCTTGTGTGTGGTCACATACAGTACGAGAAGAGGGATAAACACAGCAGGTGTTATCACTATAAAGTGTGATGCATGCCAAAGGAGAAACCATATTTTGAAGCAGTGTGATGCATGCCAAAGGAGAAACCATATTTTGAAGCAAGTCAGGTCAAGTATTGCAGTAGTGCAGGTCAAGATGGGCTTAAAAAATGAATTAGAGGCAGCCATTAGGTAAAGCATCTGTCAGATTAGACCAGATCTCACAACTGGATTTAAAGGATTTAAAGCTGAGAGAAAATGATTCACATGCTTCATTTCTCTTTAATCCCTGGAAAGCAAACTATGAGAAAATAAATCAAACTTAATGCCTGCACAGGGCTTTCTTTTGATGGGTTTGGTGTTTATTTTTTTTTTTGAAGCACTTCGTGATTTTCTCTTCTGCTTGGGTGATTGTCTCTACGTGACCAAGGTGGCACTTGCTGATTCAGTGATGGATAGTTGACAGGGGTGTTAGCTGTCACCCCTTTATCCTTAGCATGCAGTGATTTAGTGTGCTTCTGCTCTTCATCTTTACAATTGATCTTCTCTTCATCCTCTTTTATAGTAGTAGGTAACAGCCACTGCCCACAGAGGGAAAAAATATACAGGCTTTTGTGTGACACTCATAATGATTTACCTACTTTATATTTAATATACTGTGTAATCTTGTAATAGATAATTGTTGTAATTGTTAGATTATGATTCAGCTGTAATTTAGTGTCCATCTTCATTCTTTAGAAGGTAAGGAACAACCACACCCTAATGGCCCTATACCAATTAAAGAACTGTAACCCCAAAATATCTGTGCAATTCATATTCATGTACAAATATATGATTCCGCAATGAACGTTTGTCTTGCTCATCATCTCCATACCTCATCTTCTTTTATATTGTAGGCTAAACATGTTCAGCCACACCCTGCATAGGAAATGTACGCCATGGCTATTGTGACATTACAATGACTTTTACCTGACCTAACATTGTGTTTAATTCCTGTGCAGACATATAATTCTGATAAATCCAATGGAATTGATTCAAATATTTGGTCTAATTTAATGAGTAGTGCCAATGACAGCAGGCTATAGCTTTCACGTGAAAGCGTTGCTTAGTGTTTTCGATGCAAGAAGTCACAGAAAAAGCTATTTTTTTTCCTTTCTTCATTTAGTATCGGCTACTTCCTCTTGAGCATTTTGTAGTCAAAAAACGGTGACAAGGAGGACGGACGGACGCCCTTCAGGAGCTGCAACCGCGGACGTGCGCGCACCGCTGGAGGCAGTCGAGCTGCAGACCCGGGTCCGGTTTGGAGAAACTCTCCTGATGTTGGCGGCAGAGCGAGAACAGAGAGCTGGGTGGGCATGACATATGAGCCAAGTCATAAGACAAACACCAAAAGGATGTCTGCGGCATGCGTGGGTCGATGGTCTGAGAGACTTGACACAGGTGAATGACAACACGGCTGCAGATCTTTTTAGTTTTTCCTTTTCCCTCCCCTTGCCACAGTGACACCGACACGGCAGCAGCAGTTCCCCGTGCCAGTCTGGCAGGCGTCAAGGTAGACAGCAGGCAGGAGAGGACGGAGGAAGAGCCGCTGTTGAAATCAACTCTTCGACGATACGTTGCCGCGCAGACTGACGTGACGACTTTATTGAGTGACCGCAGAGAGACGGAGACACGCGGGAGAGGACACAATGTCAAAGGAGACGAGAGGAAAAGGTAAGGGGACATTACGTTCATAGTCTCGTGCTAACAGGTAGACCCCCGTGTCTCGTGCTGCTGCTGGATGTTGGCGCGCACAGCCGCGTGCAGCACGGAATCTGTAGGAATGTGTGACGGACCAAAAATGGACCAGGTGTCAAACACCTCGGTTTTGTGGACTGTCCAGCCTGTCTGCTCTTTTATTTGTCTGTCTTTCAGTCTGCCCTAGTGTGTTATAACCTAGTTATAACCAAATGTGTGACCAGTCACATTCTGTGACGCTGCAGGGTCAAATAGACAAAAAATGTTTGAGAGTTTAGAAGAAACGGGTCACTATATAAGACCCGTTTCTGTGATCATAGCTATTAGCCTGGTATGCAACTCTGTGATCCTCTAAATACCGTATGGGTGTGACACTATTTTTGGTAACAGCCATAAATTAAGGATGCGAGAATATGCTAGTAAAAAGAAACTTCCGCTGAAATCCAGGGCATGGTCAGGAAAATAGACACAGGACACAGGCAGCGCACACTGCAATCTATCCTATTCAATCCTAGCATCAGATAATACATCTGGAAATACAAGGAAAACCAGGAGAAGTTAAAACGAATTCTATTCAGAGTAGATCACTGCATTAATAATAGGCAGTTGTTTTCATGGTTAACTTGGATGTGAGGTATGTGGGGCAGTGTTGACAGGACAGCTTCAGCGAGGCCTCTGAAGACCTGACATTTGTGGCATAAAAGCTTTATTGTTGCCAATTTAAAAGATATGCTGGCACCTGTTTGCATAATGGTAACTTAGATGCACAAAATATATGAGGTTGTATTGTCTTGTCACCTCTTTCTATGAATGAGCATAATTTTACGGAGATTTTTAGCCTTTGAACAGTAAAAATAATATTGTGTGCCTTATAGTAACAACTCACAGGTTCTAGTGTGAAGTTAATGAAAACACCTGAATCTGGTGCTGGTGGTAGCAGGGTGGCATTGTAACAAGAGAGGCTTTTCTTCAGCCAAAGGTCCTTGGTTTATTTCCTTGTGTTGTCTTGCATCTCTGCTCTGCTAAAGAACCTTTGAGCAAGTCATTGCATTTCTTCCAGCTTTAGGCTTGCTGTTCTGTATGTTTGTCCTCTGACCTTTTCCATGAGGCGAGGGCGGAAAGAGAATTTCCCTGCAGGGACCAATAAGATATCAGAGCATTCCTACTCTCAGTAGAGACAAAATGTGTCACAATACAGAGGGGGATTTTCTTTAGCATGGTTTGGGCTTTGAAATATTGCTGCCTCGGATTCATTGTAACAACCGTACTAGATATGAGGGTGCAGTGATATACAAAGTGCAAAGTCTCTAAAAAATAATAAGAATAAAATACTTGAATTTTTAAGGCTGATTCAAACTAAGTCCCAGGATCAGGAGTTGCATTAACCAAATAAATCTCCACCTAGGTTCCTTTAATTTATACAGAATATAGTTTCTGTATCTGCTGGTTCCCAGTCTTCAATGCAGCTGCTTTCATTGAGTGAATTATTCCAACAAAGACACACTTAAAATTAAGTGCAAATACTCAGTTTCTGCATCATTTTAACCAGTTTGGGGAAAACTACTAGCCTGGCTCTGCCCTCCTATGTACCTTCAGTACTCCGTCTGGGTTTGCGGTATACTTGCAGGTTTTCTCGGGTTAAATCTTTACCGGTCCAATCAGCGAACAGAGGTAGTGGCTGAGAACGATGACGTTGATGTTTGGTAACCTTTGGTGAGTTCCGTACTAATGGCGGCGGAGAAAGATGCGGCGAAGCCATTCGGTCCGTTGTGGCAACACTGCTGAATATCCAGAAGTTAAAGCTCGAACAAGAACAATCTTTGCTGAGTTTTGTAGGTGGCCATGATGCTGTGGCCCTACTCCCCACAGCATTTGGGAAAAGTTTGATTTTCCAGCTTGCTCCATTAATGGTGAAGGAGTTAGCTAAGGCTAAGGTTAGCGATGCTAAGCTGATGTCACCACCAAACGTTTGTGATTGGTTATGGCAGATCCAGACTGGCTCTGAGCAGATCCAGTAGTTTTAAACTTCAACAGAGTACCCGCCTTCAAGGACGTTAACACTTTTCAATGGAGAGTGGCAAGTCTCTCTGGACACATGAAATGTACCAGAGTCTGGTAGGACCAGGCTAATGGGCCAGAGTCTGGTAGGACCAGGCTAATGGACCAAAATCTGGTAGGACCAGGCAAATAGACCAGAATCTAGTAGGACCAGGCTAATAGACCAGAATCTAGTAGGACCAGGCTAATAGACCAGAATCTGGTAGGACCAGGCTAAAGGACCAGAGTCTGGTAGGACCAGGCTAATGGACCAGAGTCTGGTAGGACCAGGATAGAGAACTACTGCATACCAGTATGTGGGAAAAGTTGTGTAAATCTGTTTTGGCTCCTAAGGGATCTGTGTGAAATCTGATAAATTGTCTTTAAGAGATGTCACTTGAGTCAGCATTGGTCTGGAAGACTGCAAATTTTAAAATGAAAAAAATAATCTGGGGCGTGGAGTTAGAAAGAAGTGAGCTGGAGCAGGCTACAGCTCACTTCTTTCTCTCTGCTTGAGCCTAGCAGCACAGGGCTAGCATAACACATGCAAATCTCTGACTAGACTGTTGGCGGTGTAATTGCATTGTGGGTAATGTAGGTGCCAGGTTTTTGAAAAGAAAGAATAATGTGTAGAATGAAAAAGTTGATATCTCTGATTCTGAAACACCAACATTGAAATAGAACTATATGGATTTACACACTGGAGGACTGGCAGCAAAGCAGATTCAACATGAGGCATAATCCAATAAAACGCTTAATAAAAGACCCTGCTCATTATACAAATAAGAAATGGAATAAATACAAACATAGCTTAAAATCATTTTTATTCCAAAACTGGGGTAACAACAGATGTTTCGGTCACAGCTGGTGTCAGGTGCAGCCTCAGAGGTCCCCAATATTTTTTTAGATTAGATTCTTTTTTTAAGATTCTTTTTTGGGCATTTTAGGCCTTTATTTACATAGGACAGCTGAAGACATGAGGGAGAGAGAGGGGAATGACATGCAGCAAAGGGAAGCACGGCAGAATCAAACCTGCCGCCGCGTCAAAGAGTAAACTGCTATATATGGGAGTGTGCTCTACCAGGTGAGCTACCCAATCGACCCAAATTGAGTCTTTTAATGGATGGAAAAACATTGTTTTCCCTCAACAGCAGCAATTGGAGGTCTTCTCTAATCTTAATTATATTGCATTGAGCCTCACCCTAAAATTCACTCGCTAATGGAACTTCTGAAGCTTACATTATTTCAGCCCAGCTCTATAAAATCATGTGAACCCTGCATGATGGTGGCAGAATGAAATGAAACAATGTGTAGTATGTGTGGGTTTACTGGTAGTATATTCATATCTCAAGTATACGGTGTATCTGTTTTTATTACGTATATATTCCTTGAACTTAGTTCCCAGCATAACTTGTGAAGTAGAGCGGTTCTCATAGATACATTGTTCTTCAAAGTCCTGCCAACATTGACAGGGCAGACTTTTTAATTTAACGACTTTCACTTATGTACTTAGATCGTATCTTTGTCATTTTCATTTATAAGAGGCCTGCAAGAGATTCTACACTTCAAAATTATTATTTAAATATTTTGACTCACTCGAGAGCTAAATCTGCACTATTATTTAAGATAGGGACTGTAAAATAAAAAGCAAGGATAATATGAGTGCTGTATGTATAGCATTTCATCATTAAAGTATGGCAACCAGCGTCTATGGACAATCAAATAGGCTTTACAGTTTGCAGTTCTGTTTCTCAACTTCTGCAGAAACAATGGCCTTGTGGCCAGATTCACTGCCTATTAAAACAGAAGAGAGTTTTAATTATTCCATATACTGAAAAAGAATTTGAGCAGAGTAATAAGGAATTAGGAATGTGGAGCTTCAGTCCCCAAAATAAAGCTTTAATAACTTGGTCAATATTTTCATTTATGAAATTTCTCGATGGATCGGGATGAAGTACAAATATTCCTGGATGTATCTTATTGACTTTGGTGATCCCTGGCTAATCCTCTAGCGCCATCATGGGGTTAAATTATGTGGTTTTATATAAAATGTCTTGACATTTCATTCACAAATGCATGTCCTAAATAGCTTTAAGGTTTCATCTAGCATCAGTATCTGGACAATATTAACATTTTTCCAACACTTTGGTTTATGACAAAATAAGTGTCAAATGAATTCCTATCAGCCTCATATGTACTTTTGTTTATTGGTTTAGAATGTTAGCATGATAGCACGCTAAACTAAGATGTAAACATTACCATTGTGAGCGTGTTAGCATGCTGATAGTAGCAGTTAGCTCAAAGCCCCACTGTGCCTATTGTATTACAACCTCACAGACCTGCAGACATGGCTGTAGACTCTTATTGAATACACTTTCAATTTTACCAATTGGCTATCAGCCATTCTACAAAATGTTTGTTTAATTTTACTTTTTATAGGGAAATACAGATGCTCAGTCCCAGCTGGGCTCTGTTCTCATTCAATCAATTTCACACCTGCGACCATGTCAGACTTTTCATTGGCCACTGAGGAGCTGTTGAGGACAATTAGACAGTGCATCTTTTAGTGGGACCCACAATTTATTTCTAACCATAGACTCTTTAGTCATGTGATTGTTTCTTCCTCCTTGAAGCTACTTCAACCCCATTGCATAAGCTGCGGCTTGAAGCCAGATAGGCCTTATGCTACCAAATCTCTCTGAGAACTTTTGCTTTTCTAATAACCCTATGTCATCTTCGTCATCCTCCCCTGTCAGAGTCTAACTGATCCCTACTGTTTGTCTTTCCTAAGGCTTCATGAACCATTCCAGCGCTCGTTGTGAGGTAACGCACCTCTGATCATTGTGGATAACTCATATTTGACCAAATTGGATCAGTCTGAAGGAGTGTTTTTCATTTGCTGTCCAAATAAAATAAATGGGTAGCCAACCTGCTGTGCTGTTGAGATTCAGCATCAAGCTAAAAATAGAGCTGAAGGATGCTGATAAACAGTCTGCCTCTTTTCTTTTGCCTCTTTCTCTGTTAAGGTTGTAAATGCTAACCATTTGGCAGTATTTTACTATTGAATCAATTGTCATGTTGTTTCTTAATAAGGAATATAATGCTGGCACATTTTCTGCAAAAATCTGTGATACTGCAACAGCTTGCTGTGTGTTGGGTTGTCGTCCTGGCAAATGGCCCCCAGACAGCCTGCTCAACAAGCAGCACTACAGTGTTCTCTGAATTTTACAGAGGCGTTTGCTGATGCGTTCAACCTGTAACCCCTGTTATATATGTGATCATACAAAACAGTGCTAATTTAAATTGAACAGGTGTTTGTCATGGGCAAGAACTGGTCCTGTGTCGGGAAGCAGCAATTCACAATGCACACAGCAGCTGGTCCGCTGCTGTTTGAGGCTGAAAACGAGGCAGTGGCAGGGGACTGTCTCACCTGGAGCCAGGCAACAGTCTACTTGTTGTTTGTCACGGCCAGGCAACAGTCTACTTGTTGTTTGTCACGGCCAAACGTCTTGACGTCACACTGGTGTCTCCGAATACATTTTGGAAGGCTGAACATTTTTTCTCTAAATAGGCTTTTTAAAGGCACACTCACTCAGCTCTTTCATTCTAGACTGTTGGCAAACACATTCACTTTAAAGTCAACTAGTTTGGAGTAAGTGTTTTAGTTAGGTCTAATTTACATTGATTGATTAGAAGCACCTGTCAGAGCATTGAGTGGAATAGTCAATCGCAAGTCAAATTGTTGTAAAATTGTCACCGGATAAATCAATAATTAAAAATAATCAATGCAGCCTTAGTTCATAGAACAATAAAGAAGAGCTTAATAAAACAAATACTATTAGCCGTAAAACTGCTGTTGCAGTTAACCATTGTTTTCTTTCGACAGGCACAAAGGTTAAGCCTACAAAAGTTGCCTTCATTGGAATGGTTTTATGGCCCACCGCTTTATCGTTCACTCTGAACTCTCATAGATACAAGTCCTCAAAATAATTTTTATTCCTACCCTCTAATATAACCCATAGAAGCGTTTCCTAAATAAGCACCCCAAGCAGTGGCAGGAAATACAACCCACAGAAGCAGTTTCTGTCCTCATATGTAAACCACAGAACGTAACGCTTGCGGTTTTAAACACGCCCTTATTTTATTAAGCCAAACTTTGTCTTGCTATTGTTTCGGCTGTTTAGTTCTCTGTTTTATTAACGTCTGGGTTTCCTCATGCTGGACATATGATTCAAGTCAATTCAATTTTATTTGTAGTATCAAATCATAGGAGGATTTATCTTGGGACACATTACAGGTAGAGTAGGTTTTGACCACACTATAATCTAAAGACCCAAACAATTCCCCCTACGAGCAAGCATAGGTACGACAGTGGCGAGGAAAAAGTTCCTTTGAACAGGCATAAACCTTGGACCCTGAGACCCTGACTCTTAAAGGGCGGCCATCTGCCGCTGCCGGTTGGGACACAGATATAAAGAAATATGATTCATTACAATTATAGCCGTTGGTATGATGAACAGTGGCAATTTATAGTAATAATAAAGATAATAGAATTGTGACTAGTAATAATATATACACTACCGGTCAAAAGTTTGGGGTCACTTAGAAATTCCCATTGCACTCCATTATAGACAGAATAACAGCTGAGATCAGTTGCATTGTTTTTTTAACCAGCGCAGTAGTTTTCAGTTTACATTATGTGCTTACATAACTGCAAAAGGGCTCTCCAATGTTTTTCTAGTAATTTTTTTTAAATGATATCAGATTAGTGAACATAATCTGCCTTTCGAACATCGGATGAATGGTTGCTGATAATGGGGAATGTAGCTATTGCATTATAGATCAGCCCCCCACTTAGATCAGCTGGTATTCTGTCTATAATGAAGTGGTATGGAAATTTGTAAGTGA
This sequence comes from Percina caprodes, assembly GCA_013375575.1. Classification (NCBI taxonomy): domain Eukaryota; kingdom Metazoa; phylum Chordata; class Actinopteri; order Perciformes; family Percidae; genus Percina; species Percina caprodes. Next base: position 32,371 of record JABXJD010001755.1, on the reverse strand, counting down.
CCCCAAACTTTTGACCGGTAGTGTGTATATATATATATATATATATATATATATATATACACTACCGGTGTCTCATTGGCTGTGGGGCAGCATGGCTCAAGCAGTAGAGTGGTCGTCTAGTAATCGGTTAGATCCCCGGCTCCTCCAGACAGATGACAAATCTGCCATCGGTGTATGAATGGGTTAATGTTGACATGGTATATAAGCACAGTCCATATCTGGTCATAGATGCAAAGACAGAAGGGGAAAGTGTGCAGGCTTAGTAACAGTGAGTATCACCTAGTTGTAGTGTAGCAGTCTATTAACAGTCCATGCAAGCTCTTATCAGCATAGCTGCAGTGCAGATAAATAGCATCCATGAGGATAATGTCTGGAAGGCAAATCTGTGACCAATTTGAATATTTTTGAGGAGAGATCAATCTCCTCGATGTCTCTGTAAAGATTGATTATAACTTTGTGCTGAAATGAGGTTTATTTAAGTTACAGAGCTATTTCTAGCTGACAGAAATAACCCTAGGCTTACTTTCTTTTATTGTTTACCTCTTGTGAACCACATGATATTCACTGTGGCAGGACTTAAACAGACAGTCTTTTTCCTTCTCTGTCGATATTTCTGTACAGTATCATCTATTCAGGTCTGTGGGATTTTCATCTTTACTGGGATATGTTGCATTCCCTCACCTTTCTCTGTGAAGAAAAACATTATTTCCGATATGTGTGGTAGATATCACACTCTGTCCATTTGTCACTCAGTGGTTTGCATCCTCAGAGAGGCAGGCTGCACTTCCTCCCTGTGTGACGGCAGCCGTTGCATCGCATATGATTCGGCATAGCTCTTTTGGATGCTTTTAGTTGCTTAGAGTTCCGTGGATATGAAATGCTGCTAATTACAAAATGAGGAGATTGGCACTCACTTAGCTTACAGACCATCTGGGTTGGAGAGGAGAGAGGGCAATGAGAGATAAAGCTCAGGCATGAAATATTCCTCCAGGATGGTAGCTGATCAAAAGCAGATTCCTCCTATATGAGCTCCTATTGGTATTGGTGTATCTGTGAATAGTTATAGGCCAGTAAACCATCGTCACTGTTTTTTCACATTTAGGCTGATTTATATTTCAATTCAGTTCAATTCAATTTAATTATAGTATCAATTCATAACAAGAGTTTTCTTAAGACACTTTACAGATAGAGTTGGCCTTGAACACACTTTACAATTTACAAGGACCCAACTATTCTAGTAATTCCCCAAAGAGCAAGCAAATAGTGCAAGCAACTAATGCGATGGTGGCGATGGAAAATTCCCTTTTAGAAAGAGACCTCGGACAGACCCAGGCTCTTGGTAGGCGGTGTCTGACGGGCCGGTTGGGGTTGTAATAAATAGTAGCAATAATAGTCACAGTAAATGATAATGGAACAGTGACAAAAAAATAGTAGTTTGTAGTAGTTCATGGCATAGCAGGACACTGCACGGTATTACAGGGCACAGCAGGATGTAGCAGGATGTAGCAGGGCACTGCAGGACGTAGCAGGGCACTGCAGAGCATAGCAGGATGTAACAGGGCCACAATTTACGTAATGGACAAATCAAATACAGCCACCATCAGATGATGATGAAAACCCAACATTTTGTTTCTGAATGTATATACACATATAATACCTGCATTTAGACTTATGTTATGTGGAATTAATTTCTGATATTGTTATGACCATATTTTTATACCAGATTTTTGACTTTAAAAGGTCATGGTCAAGGTAATTTTCCTATACCTTGGCCATAACTAGAAATAAAAAACAGATGCAATAAGTCTAATTCTACCAAATCTGACATTTAACATTCATTGCTAATATTGTTTTTAAGATTCATCTTGTCTTTGAAATGTCAGTAGCTACTGTGACAGTTTGTCTTTTATCCCTTTTATGGTTTGTTTTTAATTGGTCAACGGGTGCCAGCCAGGTCTCTCTCCTGACATCGAAGATAGTCTTAGTCCAGTTAAAGGTGTGTATTTGTTGTATTTTGTATGTAGGATAAAGATCAAAACCACACAAGCGTGCACATATAAAAATGTACACCCTAAAAAAACGAAAAGATAAACCCAGCAAAACACCACACAATTCAAGATTCCAATCAAATGTTCATATATTTAAACAGAAAGAATTAAGCAAAACACCCCACAGAATAATTGTATTGTCCAATAATACCAAAAATAAGAAAGTCCACAAAAACCAATGAAAAACTCCACCTCTGTTTTTTTTATAGCTTAGTTTGTTTGTGGAGTAAAACAGAAACATAAATAATTTGGTCTCAAAGCATCTTTTAGTCCAACCGCACATGTAACAGAAAGTAACGACCTTTCATGTAAAGTAAAAATGAACACTCACAGACTTCTAGTCTAATCAGTCAGTCAAGTAGTCTAGTCAGTCAGTCCGAAATCCAGTCCGGGGTTTAGCGGGAGTAATAGTGGACATCCGATGGCAGCAAACAGCTGAGAGGTGGAAGCGGTTGAAGTGGCGTGATCCGGAGTTTTCAGGTAGACAGATCGGTCAGAGCGAGGGTTAACGGAGCCGTCAGTAGCGATTTAGACAAACGTGTTATGTTAAGGGATTAAAACGACCTTTACTTTCACTGCCGCGCAACTTAGCTGTAGCTCCGCTGACTCTGCGTACTGCTTCCTCTCCGTGTCGGTCCACTCAATCCTCATACAAGGAAATACTCTCTTTCCTTTCTGTCGCGCACCGGAAAATAATCCAAAAATCAGTGTTGAAGGGGTGGTTCCTCTGCACTAGAACAGCTGATGCAACTGGTGATTTCTTCCAAGTTGTCACACTACGTTTCCATCCACTTATCAAATTATGAAGTTCGGAAAAAAAATAATGTGAATAAAGCTGGTGAAAGTGTGTTTCCATCCAACGGCTTTAAAACAATTAAAAACCTGTGTGTAATGACGTCACATGCTGCTTTGCGATCAAAGTTTCCGTTCATTTTTGACATTCAAGCAAACATTTGCGAACAGAGTTTTTCTAGACAAAGTTTATGTGCCAGCTGATAGTGAACAAAGCTATAATAAGAAAAAAATAACGCTATCAACACATCGCTATGATGATGCAGAGACATGTCTCGCTGTTTGAGTGCCTTCCATTTACTCCACAGGACATCCCACGGCTTGTTGTAACCTTTGTAGCCAATTTTCTTTCGCGGGTTCCTGATAAATTATGGCATTTCTTAGATTTTTGCTATCTAAAATAACTGTTATATTTTGCTCGTAAATTAAATTAAAAAAGTCTCTTATCTCCTCGTCCGTCCACTTACATCCTGCCATGTGTGCAAACAGCGTAAATACTGAGCGGAAATTACGTAAAAAAACTTCTTATTTTTAGCGGGTTGTAACCATAAAATTACGTAAAACTTAATTAATTAATTCATTCATTATTTATTCTGCAAATAACGTTTCCATTAGCGTTTATTGAATAAGCCTTATTTCCTTTGAGTCGATATTCATGAAATTCCATTAAATTTTACTCTTTCCATAAGGCCTTTTTCATTTGATATCACTTAATTCGGATTAAAATGTGTGGATGGAAACATAGTTACTGTTAACATCATTTTTCAATAACTCGATTAAGACATGAAGACAGGAAGAGAAGAAACATCCCCTTTGAACTTTTATTTTAATTTGGTGTTAGTACAATGATATAAAATAAAACAATTGGGGGAAATTAAAACTATGTTGCAATGATATATTCAAGTGATACAAATTACATCATACCAAATTAGCTAAAAGAGCACCATATAGTCTGAGTTCTCTCAAAGGGTACTGTATGTGTGCATGCATGTTAGCGGGATGGGCTTTATAGAATGATTTTTCCATTTTTCTATGGCAGAATACAGTGCATGAAACTACAGCAGCACAACAGCCACATCAGCGATTGTCACCCTTGCCTGCACACTTACATACTGTAAGCAGACTTGGTGGTAAAGGCTTCAGACATTTTGATGGCAGGAGTGTGCCAAAGTGCTCCTTCCTTCCATGTTCCATACTTTTTTAACTTGCAAAACAGTTATAGTAACACAGGGATTAGACAACTAACACTGCTGCGAGTTAATTTTTTTAAAACTATTTGGGTTAATTTCACTCCCTAAAATTATCTACACTGAAAAAATGGTAAAATTAATGGTAATTTATTTCAATATCATTTATTGATTATTTAAATATATACTTATATTAAGAATTAATCACAATAAACAATAATTTTCAAAAACATTTATTTGCGCCTTTTCTCCCTTGCAGTCGGTTGAATTCAAACATTGTGAATGAAGGTATAATGGTATAAGGTATAATGTACATACTTTCATCTAAAACTTTGTATGAGTATTGAATATCAAACGGTTTATGAAATTTAAGCTCAGACATTTTTCGTAGACATCTTTCCGCACTTTGTAATACTCTGAATGCATAATGATGGTCATCAAAATCCTCCTGTAAATAGCTTGTTTGTCAAAAAGAAAATCTGATCTTCAACTAAAAGTACATCACTTATTTGACAAAAGACTGGCATGTCTTCCTCCATTGCACTGCAAATAACTAGTCCAGCTTTATACTCTACACCATAAACTTTAACCCAACTAGTTGAGAAAACATCTTTTGACAAGATCGTTTCATTGTTGACCACATTCTCATCTCTGAAGAAAAAAAGATTTAATTGGCCCATACTCATTTTGTTTGATGGTTAACGTTTCCCAGTGATAAGCAATGGCCATCTGATGCTTTTTAGCAAGCGATTTGGTTATATTTTTGAAATTTTTAAAACAATCTTTAAACAGCTTGTGTTTGGCCTCAAACCTCATACACAACGTATATAATAAGGGGCCAATTTTCCTTATAGAAGATGGTATGAACACTATTAAGGTGCTTCCGAAAACCTGTATGTTAGGAACTGATGCCTACAGCCTTGCTGAGAACAAAACAATTTGAACTTGGGTCCAAGATAGTAACCATGTTCAACTCTTAAATGTGAAATCAACTGCTGACTGCTGGGATAATTTGTCTGACACAGGAAACAGGTCAACATTTTATAGCGTCTTACTCACAGGGTGAGAGTGCTACTGGCTGGTTAAGCAGTCTTGCTCTCAAGTCTTTAACTCTGGGCGACTCCTTCATTTTCCCCACATCAATGTTATACACTGTTGTCTGCAGCAATGTGTAAAAATTCACAAGTGCCACATCGTAAGACAAATTAAACACAAAATGTGCTTTGAAAAGTTCATCAAATGCCCCGAGGGAGCGGTTTGCCTTGCATGGGATGAGACGCTTATCCATGGTAATGTAGAACCTGTCAATCTTGCTCTTCTGTCGCCCAACAGCGAGGAGGGACGGCTGCTGACCCTGCTGGTAGCGGAAATGCTCTTCCAAACTGCAGCATGACTAGGGTTGAAATCAGAAAACTGAAAATTAGACACAAGAAAAATGTGCAGCCAAAGAGAAAACTATATTATAGAAGTGATTATTAGCCATATCTTGGTCATAGGCTGAGGACAAAGAGTCACAAGAATTAACTGAAAACTCTTCAAATGTAATACTTTTGAAGTTTGAATGAGAACAGGGAGGCATCATGAGAATGTTTTAAACCGTCATCCATCTATTAGTCACATTTATCCAAAAAATCAGATCAATGTTCAGAGATGCACAGAATAAAGAAATTAAATATTATTGGAGTTATAGTTTAACTGCAATTATAGCAAATTTATTAAAATAAAAAAAAAATTAAAACAACTCACTTGTTGCCTCATAAAGATTACTTCCTGGGGGACTTTCTGCTGACTGCACCAAGCAACGCAACTCTGTTGTGGAGGTGAGCTGCTTAGCCTCTTTCATGACATTTGGCTTGAAGAACAAATCCCATTTCTGGAGTCTGGAGGATGTTTCGTCATCAAATAGGAGAGTGAAGTCTTGGTTCACCTACTTCAGGAAATACTTTCAATTTTCAAGCCATTCTAAACATCTCATCCCAAACGTACCAATCCTTTTGTATCCAGGAATCTTGGGAAGCTGGAGAGGATATCAACCCTTCTGCCTGGGTCATTAACAAGCTTCTGACGGTGCTGAAAGGTCTCGCTCATCTTCTGGAAAACCAGGGAATTGTCTGTGGTATGGTTGAGCAAAGACATGGCCTCTTGGCAAGCATCAACATCAAGCTGCCTTTCAACACTAACAGTCGTTTGGAAATTTGGGCCCCCTGGAGAGAAGTCAATTGGGCTATTTGGTGGCAATGCAGATCCTTGACAAATCTTCCTCTGGACTGTTTTTAGATGCCAAGAAATGTATCCTGTGCTGCTTGCAGCATCATAGAAGTGTTCCTGAAATGAAAAAAGAAAAGAAATGCATCACGAGAAATCTCACAGAATTCAAATATCAATGTCGTCCACACAGTTTTGTGTCACAACATGACATGAAAGTGTTAACAAACAGTCCTTCATCCTCATCCAGCTTCACGTATTTCTGCTGTTGGCTGTACTTCACCTGGACCAGCATTATGACTGAGACATGCAAGGAAGTTTGACAAAGTAAACAAACATTCAAAGGAAATTAGTAATTTCAGTACAATTAACTGGTAATAAATACTTTTACTTACAAGTAAATGAGTACTTTTTCCAACACTGCAGGTCATAGAATCTGATGGGTCAACAAATACAGTGGTATGCTGGTCACACAGATAGCTAAATATGTGAAACACCGTCTGCATGTTGAGACATGTTTTTTGCGGCCCCTTTGATGTTCAAAGTGAAGGGAGAAAAGGACGTTAGCTCCAGCCTCAAACAAGATTTTATGCAGTAAAAAACATAAGGCTTTGTTTTTCCTTTATTAAATCATCATTGATAAAGTTGGAGATGGTTTAATGTTAGGTAACAAACTGTTAGCTACCTTAGCATACACTGCTAGCTAGCTAATCACCAGGACAAATTTTCTGTTCAGTCCTGGCAACAAACACGGTTTTGTAAGGCATATATTCTCTGTAGAAGTTTCATTGTTCATACTAAAATTCTCAGCATCAATTGCTAATTGTTTCAGTAAGTTTGAGGTAATTGCACTTACCGTGTAGTACTGCATGGGGGGGAGAAAATGGCGCCAACTTGTCTCCTCTGTCTCCAACCGTAGAAGTGAAATGCATGGGCGGAGCTTAATTACGTCCCTGCGGAGTTGATTAACACCATAGACTGTATACTGGTTGGTCGGAGGACCGTCACTTATGACTGCATTTTTAGCAAACAAGAGTGCGGAGTGTGTGTCCGGAACAAGCGCGCCATTTAAAAAAAAAAAAATATCTAGCCAGACACCGACAGATTATCTACTCTCTGCACTATTCTCATTTTTCTATTCTCACTATTCAATATTAAGGGCTATTATTTTGCATGTCGTTTCCAATATTGCACACTGTTACTTTAAAAAAAAACAAGACAATATATCAAAGAAAAGATTTTATTTAGCTATTCAAGTAGCGCATCAAACCCTCCCGTACATCCCGGTCTTCTTCCTCTGCACCCTGCGACAGTGTCCCCCCCGGCTCTGCTGTCCCAGATGCATCCCAGTCATCATTAGCCTCTCCATGACTCTCATAAAGATTTTACAAGCAGGTCAGAACCAGAGATTTCACCAGTTGTACATCGAATGCCCGAACAGACGTCTGCCGCGGCGATTTTGCAAAGCGTGAAGGATCTGAAACACACACAGTACACAGCATACATATTTTGGTGTGTGATCATGGTTGCTAAACTTCATGTACTTTTATATAGCGTAAAGTAAATACTGACTGTGACCCTGAACACATGCAAATGTTAGCTAACGTTACCAGGAAACTTAACTTACCCTTTTGTATTTGCAAACAATGGTCATGTCGACGTCTGAACTCCGTCGGAATTCCCAAACTCCTGTTTTTTTTTTTTTTTCAGCAGTGATTTTTGTTGCTTCCTTCAGCTTCTTTTGAAACAGATTTTTTTCTGGCCGAGAATCAAAACAAACACCTCCAACGTGCTGTTATGAGTCGCGTTGAAAATTACATCATGTCAGTTACCGGCTGCGTAGCTATGGTGACCAGCCACGCTGAGGCGTTACTCAATCTGCAATGGAAAATGGATGCAGAGTGCGTCGAGTCGAGTATAGGCGAGGCGAGGCGAGGCGAGGCGAGGCGAGTCGAGTCGAGTCGAGCTGTTACCATCAGTGGAAAAATGCCAACAGTGACCTCCAGGACCAGTTGAGACTTGCTGAATGGTCTGCTTGACCTTCATGTCACCTCTCACAGCCCAGAACAAGCCAGGGGGATGCTGCACAACCCACTGGCCTATAGAGAAGCGCCGATAGTGCTCACGATGTGTGAACTCTAACACAAAGAGTCCTTTATAGTGTATATTAGTATAGCCACGTGTAGGTTCCAGTTTCGGAGACTACAGCATTTTTGTTGATGATCACCAATTCAAGCCAACAAGAATTGCCAGAGCTCTGACTTCGCTTCACACTCTTTTTCAAACTCCAGAAAGTCCTGATTTAACTTCTCCACTTGTTCAATCTCAAACTGGGCAATGTTGATTTGCAGCCAGCGTAGTGTGCACAGATGCACAGACTCATTATAACATAATACTAATATTATCACAATACTAACCAGTCCTCCAAACTACTGGAAACAACAAAATATGCTCTCTCTCTCTCTCTCTCTCTCTCTCTCTCTCTCTCTCTCTCTCTCTCTCTCTCTCTCTCTCTCACTCTTTCTCTCTCTCTCTGTGAGTGTTATCTGATGTTGCTCCCCCATTGGCATGACCTGATTTATGCATTTCCATCCACCCATTTTTATGTGCATTTTCCATTTGTGCATAAAAATATTCAAAAGGATTTTGCAAAACAGTGTTTGGCATTGGTGGAAAAGTTAGTGTATCAATTAAATCAAAATTCGACGAAAAACATCAGATTTGTGAGGAGTGAAGGGGATTCTTCAAATATGCAATTTTTGTTGACTTCCCCTTTTTTAACACTTCTGTGCATCAGTACAATTTTTAGGTATTTATACTTTAATATTTCCACTTTAGTTTCAGGAATTACCACACTTTCATTAACATGTATGCCACTTGGAATGCAAATATAATTATGAAGAAAAAGCTCATGCATATCCTTTAAGATGTGTCTTCTCTAAAAGCCACCTGCGATTAATTAAACTGCAATTACAGCCAGCTGCATGATGAACCCTTAGATGATCAGACTTGTCTCCTCTAGACACCTTATGTTAAAGAAAGAAACACCTTTAAATAACCTCTCAAAACCTACATTTAAATAGACTTGATCTTGTTTTTATTTGTAATGTTTGCTTATTTACTGTAGTATACTTGAGTTGAACTTAGTAAAAAAGTGGGGTTTATATACATTTTGCTGTACAGATGGAGGAAGTTGTGCAGGCTAAGGGCCAATGTTATCTTCTTAGTATGCTTTTTTGTCAGAGGAGTAGAGGACTATAGGAAAAGATGTGTAATAGAGAAGATGGAAAGACGGATGAGTTCAATTATAAATCTTTCAGCAGCTGCAGTCAAGCTATTTCTTACTCGTCTCCCAGAGTTACCAACCTGAATCCATAACTTCACAGCATCTTTAACAGCTGCCCTCAAATTAAAAAAAGGCCCTTCATATCACATCCCTACAGGTTAACATATTGAATTTACAGTAAATCATGTGTATGGAGTGTCTAAATTATACTGCAAATCAATGGAAAATACCATATAGATTTATAAATGATAGGGTTTTAACCAGAAGAATAGCCTGAGTCTGAGAAAGATTTTCTCCTGTTGTGAATATCACATAACATGCATGCAGGATAAAATATGTTAACATTTACTTAGAAAAAAGATAACGTGATTTAGTTTTTCCATCCATAAATACACAGACATCTGGAGCAAATTATTGCCACAGGTATAGCTGGATATTGTTTGGAAGAATGTCAAATACTAGAATCTCCTTTTTATCACCTTCACCCACGAACATAACATTTTTTATACAATAACTATTGCCTGGAAAGTAATAGATAGGTATAATATAGATTCCTCTAACAGCAGCTGTGCAGTATCTTCTTCCCTCACTTTCTTTGAAAGCATAGTTTTACTCGGTAAGGCACAAGTACTTTAAGCTGTGTCTTTGTAGCTAAACAAACAACTCAGCACAGTTTCGTCAAAGGTGCCTTTAAACAACTCAAAAGCCTCCACACCCCCATGTCAAATGTATTTAAAACGAGAAACAACGATTGTCAAAATACAATTATGAACCTAAAAATGAGCATAATATGGGCACTTTAAATACACCTTTTTACCACATAGCATTTTATGAGACTATGCTCACAGTCTACTGTACAGTAGAAGGCACAATACATTCTTAAGACTGAACCATCCATTTTGTTTTAGCATTTGACCCAGTAGTCCTGTGTAAAATGTGATGTGTAGCACTGCAGCTGTGTGTTTGTGTGTGTTTGTGCGTGTGCCTGCGTGCGTGCGTGCGTGCGTGCGTGCGTGCGTGCGCGCGTGTGTGTGTGTGTAGTAAAGCTAGAGATTCGTTCCCGCATTCGAGGGACAGATAGAGAGGGTATAACCCGTGATTGCAATAGAGCTGCTCCAGTAATGGATGCTGTCAGCCCACCGTTTCCAACGGCTGCAGGCCTCTGTGTAAACACCATTGGAAGTGGAGAATGGAAAGAAAGAGATGAAAGAAGGATGAGATGAATCACAAGCAACCTTGTGTTGTCTTCCTCAGAAGTAAAGCTTTTGAGATACTTACACACAGATTTTCTTTGAACAGGCCCCAGTGAAGTGCCCGGCTTCTCCCCTCTCTCTTTCTTTCTCCTTGTTAGTTTCCATAAGTTGCACATTTAGATTCAAAAGACATGCTGTTTTAGATTTGCATGCTTTAATTTAGCAGACAAAAGCAGTTTGATCAGAGTAACTGATGGATCACCAATTTCTGTTTTTGGTAGAGGATTCTGTGAAACAGAATTTAAACATGTCTAATTAGTGAGAAGGACTGGAACATCATAATATCTAATTTATAAATTGCAGATTGGTATTCTCCTTGATACTTTGCCAAGTCTTTGTTAAACCGACATTTGCCTATTAATACAGCACAACACCTTTACATGACAAAATTGTTACTCTTTTAGGGTTAAAAACGGCATCAAAATCAGTTTGAGCTATTTCCAGTACCCTTTAAATGTTGCCATTCCTTATTTTTTGGCTTCAAATTGCTGTTCGGATTTGCACTCTTGCTGGTTGTGTGATCATAATCTGTAGTTCTTCCAAGCATTCACTCAGTATCTGTGGTGATATTATTTACAGTGATGCTCTGCAGGGAGCTACAGCAATCATTTCCATTACCCAGCGGGGAAGGCATCGCTGAAAGGCGCTCAGGCCTGAGGCTTCAGCCACACAAGCAATGGTTTGATTTCTTAAACCTAATTTGACATGCAACATGCATGTAGAGCTCCAGAAATAAACAGTGTGCACGAACATCCACAGTATGGGTGTCTGTTCCAGCAGTGGATGAAAAAGAAAAACAGTACTTTAAGATAACTTAGAAGGCTCATGACTGTATCCACTCAACAAATAAAGTCCCATGATGGAGAGAACTGTTTGGCAGTTGTTTAGGGAAGCAGCTGGTGTGGGATGGCTGAGTTGGGAGGGTTTTATTTGTCAATGTGATGTGCTGTGCACCCCATCGGTGCCGCTTCCCCTACTCATCCTCTTTAAGGATTGCATTTTTAAGTGAAGGAAGAACCAGAGTCCACAAAAATGTGTGTGATAGTCCTGCATCTCATTGTGCACACATGCTGAGTGTGTATTAAGGTCTCCACTGTCTGACACAAAGCATGGAACATAAATGAGCTGTTCTGCAAGTACCACAAGCGGGAAGGCTGGCTGTCTAGGTTGATATTCTAAACACGAGTGATGCACACAACATAACAGAATAATGTGCGGTTCTCACCTGTGGTAGTTCCCTATATGTATGTTCTGGTCAAGAGTTTGCTGAGGATTTCAGATGTATTTATAGCTACTGTTGCCTATTTGGTTAAAACAGATATGTATTCCAGGACGACAAGAATGATGTTTTGTACAGTAATTACTTATTTCACTGTGAAAGCAGATAATATATCATTTAGCCAAATGTTCTTGTGTGTATAAGGTAGTTTGGTTAGACACAAATTAGAACTCAGGAATGGTTTATGAGGGATGGCTGTGGGGCTGTTCAATGTTGCTGCTGGTCTGTATGTTGATTTACAATAAATACTCACACAAGGACTGAGCTGATCCTCGCCTGAGCCCCTTACTCATCCTCCAGTAGCCTGTAGACCAAGATGACAGGGTTAAAGGCTCTGTCGAGGTTCAGGGACCCTTGAGAATGATTTGCTGACAGGCAGAGTTGACGCTTAGTCAGAAGTTGAAGAGAAAGCTTAAAAGCTTATCCCAAACTTGGTTGGCATGATGACGATTTATTTTTGTCCAGTTTGTGATAAGTATCCTTGGTCCTTCCACATTTAGTCCTCCATATTAGGTAGCTTTCTTGTTATGCTACAATTTTTCTTTGTACAGGTTTTTTTCAAAATGAGATACAAACAACATATCAGCCCTTAAATATAGTGGTAGGAGGGCCTTGCTATTCATGGTTTTCTGACCGTAATGTTAAATGACATAGGGGCTTTTTTTACAAAATGATTTTGCAAGAGTGCTAACATGGTTGGTGTGTGTGATAAATGTACAAACTGAAATAATAAATTGGTGTGTTATTAGCGCTGCAGTGAAACTGTAATTCCAAGCATTTGCAATGTTACACAGTCATTACAGTGCCATCATACAGAAAATGTACATTTTGTCTTAAAAATTTGTCCTAATTGCAGCGTTTCTGGAGAGAGACGTCAACTCTTACATTTCACTGAAAATACTCTAGGGACAAGTTTCTTAGGGACACCTTGTTGAAATGCAGGTGCTCAGGAGTTGAGCTAGAGCTGGGTGATATACTGTCAGAATTGCAAAATTCATGGGTGGAAAGTGTTTAATATCCCAGGACGGAAACGTCTTCTCCAGCACAGATTAATTATCTCATGCATGCAATGTGATGAATAGGCTCTCTGTTGTATGCATACAGGTGTACAGCATACATCTGAATCAATAGCTTCTTGGACTATCTTGTATATATTTGCAAGCAGGTACTTTTAGTTATATTGAATGTTGCTGTTTGGGCCTTTTTATTAAACATGGGCTAATTCCCATGATTTATATGATTGTTGGTGTAACGTAGCAAATGTTACCATATTCCTAAGTCTTGTGTCCTGTGAATGTTTTCATAGTGACAGTCTTGTAAAGCCAGGAAGGATGCAATGGACTCCATGGGAAAATAGAGCTCAAGATTTTTGACCCTGGGCCAGCAGGGAAACATGATCCATTACAACATCAGAGTGCAGCAAGACTGAGAGGAGGAGTTAATTGAGAGGCTTATCAAAGTCACTGTCCCAAAGAGGAAGAAAACCTCCGGGAAACTCAATTAATTGCATTGCCACGTGCATTGGCACATTGCCGGATGTCCGGCTTTGCCTCTTCACAACAAGAAAACGTATCAAATCAATTTGTAGGAAAAAAAGGTATAGAAGAACAAGAAGAATGTCTGGCTTTGCCCCTTCACAACAAGAACAACCTCCAAGCTTGTAAGCTAACATTACACACTAAAAATGGCAAGTTTTGGAAATATGAATCGTGCAATAAGCCAGGCCTGCTTGTTTCTTTCAGGGAATGGATTGTGAAGATTTACAAAGTATATTTGCTGCATTTACTAACTATCTAACTGGGACCTTTAGGAACCAATTGGCATGGATTGCTTGGGAATAAGTACACACGGCGATACACCGGTTAGAGAAAATGAGGTTTAACCGTGTATCCAGCTAATTTAAATAGCTCACATTACTGTTTTGTGTCAACAGTTAACTTTATTTAAAGCTTTTGTGCATAACCTTTTTATATTTTTATAAGCCATTGCCAAATGAGTTTCTACAAAGCTAATAAAGACTATCAGCTCCCCACAAGTTTCTGTGTGTTTCTCAGTATGATTATGGGGGGGAGCGAGATCACGGAAGACTTGTATCATGTGGATGTAACGACGTGGATGCATTTGATGTCATTACTTGCAATTCCTCAAGAAGGAGACACAAACTCCACACTTTATCTTTAATATTGTATGTGGCGTTTTCTTTTGCGGGGTGCAAATGTTTTACCAAAACATGTTCCTCCCCATGACTATTTTACAGAGTTACTGCCTCCGGGAAACTTACTGCCACACAAGACATTTGTGATTGGTTTAAAGAAATGCATAAAAAAATAGGACCTTAGTGCACAACTCACATAGAAACTTTGAAGACATAATATATACTATATAAAGGTAATGTGGACAGCACTACAATAAATCCTTTAAACTTCACCAATAAAAATAAAGTATTTTAGTATTAGTAATAGTATTTTATGTGAGTGCTATGTGAAGAAATGCAAAACACCCAGACTGTTTTGTCTCCTATCCCAGAATATATATATATATATATATATATATATATATATATATATATATATATATATATATATATATATATATATAAAAAGGGAAAAACATCCAGTATGCGGCAGTCCTGTGGGCGAAAATGCCTTGTTGATGCTAGAGGTCAAAGGAAAATGGGCCGACTGATTCAAGCTGATAGAAGAGCAAATTTGACTGAAATAACCACTCGTTACAACCGAGGTATGCAGCAAAGCATTTGTGAAGCCACAAACAGCTACAACAAGAGAAGACCCCCCTGGGTACCACTCATCTCCACTACAAATTGGAAAAAGAGGCTACAATTTGCAAGAGCTCACCAAAATTGGACAGTTGAAGACTGGAAAAAATGTTGCCTGGTCTAATGAGTCTCGATTTCTGTTGAGACATTCAGATGGTAGAGTCTGAATTTGGCGTAAACAGAATGAGAACATGGATCCATCATGCCTTGTTACCACTGTGCAGGCTGGTGGTGGTGGTGGTGTAATGGCGTGGGGGATGTTTTCTTGGCACACTTTAGGCCCCTTAGTGCCAATTGGGCATTGTTTAAATGCCTCGGCCTACCTGAGCATTGTTTCTGACCAAGTCAATCCCTTTATGGCCACCATGTACCCATCCTCTGATGGCTACTTCCAGCAGGATAACGCACCATGTCACAAAGCTTGAATCATTTCAAATTGGGTTTTTGAACATGGCAATGAGTTCACTGTACTAAAATGGCCCCCACAGTCACCAGATCTCAACCCAATAGAGCATCTTTGGGATGTGGTGGAACGGGAGCTTCGTGCCCTGAATGTGCATCCCACAAATCTCCATCAACTGCAAGATGATATCCTATCATTATGGGCCAACATTTCTAAAGAATGCTTTCAGCACCTTGTTGAATCAATGCCACGTAGAATTAAGGCAGTTCTGAAGGCAAAAGGGGGTCAAACACAGTATTAGTATGGTGTTCCTAATAATTCTATAGGTGAGTGTATATATGGTGTAGCTAGACCTTACTCAGCACAGTTTAGCAGAGTTGCATTTGAAAGTGCTGTTCTGGCTGAAAATCATAATTAATCTGGTCTACACTATCATTACCTTATTGTGGTTATTGATACCAACCTCAGCAGAGTAGGCACTGTGTTTTTTCAGTTTTAGTGCCACCTTCACTTTCTGTTTGTTTGCAATGGTTTTATATCTAGATACTTCAGAGTGAATAGTGTATTAGACGGCCATAAAAACACTTCCTCGCTGAGACACGTGTGTTTCCTTCTTGTTCTGACCCACAGGATCATCACGTAAACACAGCGCCTCTCATTGGTGTCTGCAGAATATTGCACAAGAATCAGTTGACAGCTCCGATGACGAGTTCTTTGATGCCAGAGGTTAGTATTTCATTTTATCTTCCCATTTTGTCCTGTCTTCACCTTGTAGTTTTTTTGTCTCTCCAACAGTAATAGTCAAATAAATGATGTGGACTTCTGTATAAGCATTTTAAATAGACCCTATTTCATCAAGTGTGCATACTTGTAGCATTTTATCACTCTAATTTATTGTCTTCATTATTATTTGTTCTATAACATTGAACAAAAACTATGAAAAATGCCCTTTACAGTTTTTTAAAGAATATATATGTGTGTGTGTGTGTGTGTGTGTGTGTGTGTGTGTGTGTGTGTGTGTGTGTGTGTGTGTGTACAGTATATTAATCAAATCATTGTCTGAGCTCTAGTAAAAGTAAAAGGTCCTTGCACCAAAGCCTTATTACAGTTCACATTATGGGAATCCCAAATTTCCGGGTGAAAGTGTCTGTGGTGAAAAAGGGCTTTTTTAAAACACCCATATTATGCTCATTTTCAGGTTCATGATTGTATTTTGAGGTTGTACCAGAATAGGTTTACATGGTTTCATTTTCAAAAAACACCATACTTTTGTTGTACTGCACATTGCTGCAGATTTTTCCACCCTGTATGTTTAGGTCTCTGTTTTAGCTACAGAGTGAGACATCTCACTTCCAACTTTGTTGGGAGTTGCACATGCTCAGTATCTAGGTAAGATCCCATCAGCTAGATAACCTTTTCTCTAATTTTGGTCAGTCCAAGGCAGGATTAGCTGGGAGACTTCTTCTAAACGAGGGACACTTGTGGAATACCTGCAGAACAGGGACATGGAAGTAGTTCTTTTGGAGATTATGGTCAACTAGTGTGTGTTGTAGCAGTGTTTTGCCATTGAGAACGAGCTAGCATGCTAGCACTAGCATGCGCTACGGTTAGCCACCTCGTCTCGGCTAATGACGTAGAAAGCCGTGCAAATGTTGAACAGTTCACCCGGAGACTGAAGGCAGAGGACATTCAGAAACCGGATCCCACTCAAAGCAGCATGGATAGTTTTTTTTCATAATGTGGGCACTTTAAAGCTGGGGACAGTACAGCTGTGATGAACAAATCACAAGCAGAATTGTCTGGCAATAACTGTGTGTTCTGGGTGGTATTATTTGATTTTCATCTGTGATTATTGCTATTATGACTGAACAGAGTAAAATCTGACTTTAGAACAAACCTGATAAAATGGGTTGTGTACTATCTTTTGTCATTTCTAATTATATTAACAGATTTCACTGTCCACTTTACTGCTAAAGATGCTTTTAAATGTATTCAAGCGGTCACACTGACCAGAAATAGACACAGTTTAAAAGGTAGTCAACTAGGAGCCTTTTCACAGTGCCAAAGGGAGTTAATTAGAGAATAAGTGGAATACTTATAGCACCAATTATCCACTACAAGTGTGTACCCCCCAGATACGGATGGTACAGATACTCATCAATTATGTGTTTTTGTTGTTGTTATTATTATATATATATATATATATATATATATATATATATATATATATATATATATATATATATATATATGTCAGTCAATAGTCTGAGGGTGTTGAGTGTTTCTGGTGTTCAACATTCCTTCATATCATTAAAAACCATACTGAAAATGAGGCTCAGTGTGTTAGAGATTAGTGCTGGAACGTGCTCTGCACCTTTAAGTGCTGTGGATGAATTCACACATTTTGTATATGGAATTGTGTTTAATACATTTGTCATTCACGTTTTTGACAAGTTTATCTCATGTTTTTCTCCTTTACTTTTAATTTCCCTCCACCCCCTTTTTCTTGCATATTCTCTTTGCCAAAAAAATGCACGTTCACTGCAGACTCCTAGAAAATATGGAATATTAATCCTTATCACATCTGTCAAAGCAGAGCTGGGCATTGCTCAAAATTTATTTTGTGAGACTGTGTCAAGGCTCCTATCAGCGTAGAGGAATCACCAGGGAGTAAGATAACATGTGCATGTGTTGTACTGTATTGCACAAGGACCCCGTCATCCCCACACACACATCTGCAGCAGGAGATTCTACACTCAGCTGTAAAGTATCTCTACTGGGTAATATGCAAGAAGATGTCCTTTATCTCTTTCACTTACAGTAAATAGCATGGGGAGAGGCTACATACGCGTGCATTTAGTTTCAAATGAAAGCAGAAAGAAATAATCAGAAGTTTGTTTGTACACACTGGAAACACATTTATTCACTTTCTTGCAGAGAGTTATACAATACATACATACCTCTTCTGTTTGTACAGTGAATATCAAGCTACAGTCAGCAGACGATTACCTTAGCTTAGCAAAAAAGCTGAAAGCAGAGGGAAACAAATTCCCCTACCTGCACATATAATATGAAAATTGAAATGTTATATTTAACTGTTGCATACAAAACTGAAGTGTAAAAACAACATATTGTGGAGTCATGCAGAGCAACCAGACTCCAGGATGTCACGGCACCCGGCTATAAAATAGTCAAGACGTAATCACCATAAAACCAAGAATTGTTGATTTTACACTTTGATTTTTATATGATGTGTTAATTAACTAGCATTAAAGGTGCTGGTAGGCTGGTAAGCTAAACTCACTGGCTGCTCGCTGAAGCTCTATATTTAATGGACAGGAGAGTGGCGTCGTTCTTCACATCTAACTCTTATAATAATATAAGAATAAGCAAGAATGAGCGTATTTACCAAAATGTTGGAAAATTTGTATTTCCTGTGTAATGGTTTGAGTATACAGTATAATTCTACCAGCAAGTTTAGTAATAATTCTAATAAGCTTACATAACAACGTTTTGTATAAGCTATCACGCATACGCATTAATCAAACAAGGTATACCGTGTTCACAAGCTTCAGAGGTGCTGCGAGGCGGATATTGTTACATTTGGACAGAGCCAGGCTAGCTGTTTCCCCGTTTTCAGTCTTTATGCTAAGCTAAACTAAGCAACTGCTGAAAGTAGCTTCATATTTAACAAACAGACATTTTTCGAGGGGGTTTATTTCATTTTTTTTCACAAAAGTAATGCAAAAATGGGCCATGTTAAAAGGATTGGGAACAAAGCCCCCGATTAACCCTCATGTTGTCCTTGGGTCAAATTTGACCCATTTTCAGTTTTTTCATCACAAAAAATGGGCCTTCGAAATAAGCTGAAAATGTCAACATTAGAAATATCAAATAACTTTGGAAAACAACATCAAAAAGCACCCACAACATTGAAAAAGTGACAAAAATGTCAGAAAAAGCGATAATGGTGTTGACAACTTTTTTTCATGGTTGACGGTAAGACAACACAAGGGTTAAACAGTGTATGAACTAACCAAAGGTCTGTTGCACTTATTTTGGTTTGCTGCAGACGCAATCAGTGTGATGTTGTATTTTAGTATTATGAGTTGTGCACAGTTTTGTTTAGAATCAGTAATATTGATTTCCACAGCCATCTGTCATAAAGTTAAGGTCCATATGCTCTTGGTGAAGGCACCACTCAGACACCCCCATCTTTCATTTCAGTCTGTTTTTTCATCTCTAATTGGCTTATTATTCAGAGACCAAACACATCACCTTTCATTTTGCCTTCACTCATTGATGCGCTGGACTCTGTGGCAGTTTTTCAGGTCATGTTGCAAATCTGTCCCAAATCAAAAAAGATGCTCCATTATACTGTAGAAAGAGCCACATGTAGAAACGTGAAATACAACAAAGCTCAAAAGAAAAACCCAAGAAAAGATAAGAGGCGTGTGAAGGGTGTTTTTTTTATTGCAGTTGGGTTTATTGTCTGAGCTCAGGGGGAACGTGGAGAAAAGGCAACAGAGCAAGTTATTCCTAACATAAACATATGCTCAGTATGGAGGAGGCATCCCTTAAAAGGGAAACAAGTACAAGGTTATAAAAGGTTGTTTAAATTATGGCCCACCACAGTCACTTGCAATACTGTGACTCTCAATCTTAGCTGCATATAGATGCTTTGGATAAGCTTCTTATTTCTACCAGGCAAACTGGATATATATTTTCTTTAGCCAGAAGCAATTTCAGCCTTTAATAGAAAACAGAGAGAAAAACTGAAGGAATTACATTGAGGAGTAACACTCAAACCAGCACAATATGCTTGGGGGAGTTTTATTATTTATTATTATAGTGTGGCTTTGATGAATGCTTTCATCCACACTGTGTAACCCAATGGACCGTGAAACAGCATGAACATGTATGAAGACCGTCAAGGATTTGCTCAGCTTTCTGCTAAAAAGATTAACCCTAACTGTTATTGTGTTTATGTTCTTTGTATACAGTACACTGTCTCTATTTAGTAAATGCAAAATTTTGTCAGCAACCTTTGGGAAACAAGATGAAGACATTCAAAGTGGCTCACCCTGCATCCTGGGATTAGAATTTGAGTGTTTAGAAATGGCTATATTCTGATGCTCCTTTATGTCAGTTTTTCGAGACACTTTAACGTACTTGGCCAGTGTCAGTTTATATAGTATATGAGATTTTTTTAAATTCTTTGTTCCAATGGATTGGAATTGAAAGAAAACAATGATATTAGGGTTTAAGAGATTACTGTTATCATTGAGGGATGTTCATAATCATACTGGGTCGACAATAAAAGACTAGTAGCACTTTTGAAAGGAAAGATGTAGAAGCAGAAGTGTCTGCTGATGTCTGTGGGCCAGTGACTTTGTAAAGTCATTTTGTAAAGGCTTTGCAACTGAATATCAAATACCATTAACCTGTATTTACTGTAAGAATATATAAAATTGTTCAACTTCTTAAACTGAATGATTACAGCTGGGTCAGCTAAAATATGATTTAATTTGAATCTTTGTCCTACACCGGGCGTGAGTGTTGTATAGACCTAGACCTAGATTTGAGGCAAATCTGTGATTTCGAGTTACAGAAATAAAATTCACCTGAGTCATAAAGAATAGTTCTTAAAGAAGAATTGTAATCTGAGCAAGCATTCAATGCCAGATATACAGTTGGTCAAATATATACAATTAAAGATGGCGCCGCAGATGGCCGCCTCTGGATTACGCTCCATTGTGCTTTTTGTGTTTTTGTTTATTTTCTCTGTTTTCTGCCAACACTCTCTGGTAACATTTACCAGAGATGAGCTCCTAAATATTGGACTTTCAACTCCTTATATTATTCCACCGGTATTTTCCGAACCTGGAACTTTCTCGGAGTTATTAGTTGGAGGCGCAGCAGCTCTCTATGGGATCCACCGGAGACACCGGAGAGGGAAGTGCGCTGGCGCGCTGGTTAAACTGAGGCAGCGGGGCTTTTGCACTGCGCTCCCCTCTATCCACCTGGTGAATGTCCGCTCTCTGGCCAACAAAATGGACGAATTCAATTTCAATTAAATTTTATTTATAGTATCAATTCATAACAAGAGTTATCTCAAGACACTTTACAGATAGAGTAGGTCAAGACCATACTCCAGAATTTACAAGGACCCAACAGTTCTAGTAGTTCCCTCCAGAGCAAACAACAGTGCGACAGTGGCGAGGAAAAACTCCCTTTTAGGAAGAAACCTCGGACAGACCCAGGCTCTTGGTAGGCGGTGTCTGACGACCGGTTGGGGTTAGAATGAAGAGTGGCAATAACAGTCACAGAAAAGATAACAGTTTGTAGTAGTTCTTTGTAGTAGTTCATGGCTTAGCAGGGAATTGTGCGGCATTACAAGGCACAGCAGGACGTAGCAGGATGAACACGGCATCGCAGGACGTGTAGCGGGACCATGGCTACAGCTGCTACCATGATTTTGGAGCCTCCCTGATCCAAGGAAACATGCTGGGCGAAAAAGAACATAAGGACTCCGGGGAATGAATGAGGCTGCTGATCTGATCTGGACGAACTGGACGAACAGTCAGAGACTGTGACATCTTACATCAGCTTTTGTGAGGACATGTGTGTGCCGACTAAAACCTTCTGCACATACAACAACCAAAAACCCTGGTTCACAACAAGACTCAGGAAGCTTCGTCAGTCAAAAGAGGAGGCCTTCAGAAGTGGGGACAGAGTCCTGTAAAACCAGGCCAGGAACACACTGACCAAAGAGATCAATTAGCTATGCTAATAAGCTGGAAAACAGCTTTACAAAAAACGATCCTTGGTCAGTGTGGAGAGGTCTGCAGACACTCACTAACTACAGGAGACCAGCCCCCAACACTGCTGGTCCTCAACGACTGGCTGACGAGCTGAATAGCTTTTACTGTAGGTTTGAAAAGCCCACAGTCACACCCCTCCCCCACACCAACTCACCAACTCATACAGTCAGTCACCTTCCCCCACCTGTACGCTGTCACCTCCCCCCTTCTGACCCCTCACCTGCACTTACGATCTGTGAAGTGGATGTGTGCCAGCTCTTCCAGAGGCAGAAGACCAGAAAGGCTCCTGGCCCAGACGGTGTGTCACCATCCTGCCCCCATCTTCACTCAGATCTTCAACAGATTTCTGGAGCTATCTGAAGTTCCCTCCTGCTTCAAACGCTCCACAATCATCCCAGTTCCCAAAAACCCTCCTTCTCTGGACTAAATTACTACAGGCCTGTCGCCCTGACATCTGTAGTCATGAAGTCCTTTGAAAGACTGGTGTTGGCCCACCTGAAGGACATCACAGTCTCCTAGCTGGACCCCCTGCAGTTTGCCAACAGGGCTAACAGGTCTGTAGATGATGCAGTCAATTTGGGACTGCATTACATCCTGCAACACCTCGACTCTCCAGGGGCTTATGCAAGGATCCTGTTCGTGGACTTCAGCTCGGCGTTCAACACCATCATCCCGGACATCCTCAGCACCAAACTCTCCCAGCTCACTGTGCCAACTTCCACCTGTCAGTGGATCACAAACTTCCTGACTGACAGGAGTCAGCAGGTGAGGCTGGGGAACATGACATCCAGCATATGGACTATCAGCACTGGCGCCCCCAGGGATGTGTGCTCTCCCTACTGCTTTTCTCCCTCTACACAAACGACTGCACCTCAGGAGACCCATCTGTTAAACTCCTGAAGTTTGCTGACAACACAACGGTCATCGGCCTTATCCGGGACAGTGATGAGTCGGCCTACAGACGGGAGGTGGATCAGCTGGCTCTCTGGTGCAGTCAGAACAACCTTGAGCTTAACACGCTCAAAACTCTGGAGATGATTGTGGACTTCAGAAGGAGCCCCCCCACTCTTCCCCCCATCACTATACTCAACAGCCCTGTGTCTGCTGTGGAATCCTTCAGGTTTCTGGGATCCTGTATATCCCAGGACCTGAAGTGGGAGCCCAATACAGACACCATCATCAAAAAGGCCCAGCAGAGGCTGTACTTCCTGCGCCAGCTCAGGAAGCTCAACCTGCCTAAGGAGTTGCTTGTCCACTTCTACACAGCCATCGTCCAGTCTGTCCTCTGCACATCCATCACTGTCTGGTTTGGATCTGCCACTAGAAAAGACAGGAGCAGACTACAACGGACAGTTAGGACTGCAGAAAAG
Source organism: Percina caprodes (assembly GCA_013375575.1). NCBI lineage: Eukaryota > Metazoa > Chordata > Actinopteri > Perciformes > Percidae > Percina > Percina caprodes. Next base: position 8,948 of record JABXJD010001755.1, on the reverse strand, counting down.
ATCATTGGTGCCAACCTGCCCTCCGTCCATGACTTATAATCTCCAGGGTCAGGAAACGGGCAGGAACCATCACTGCAGATCCATCTCACCCCAGTCACAACCTGTTCCAGCTTATCCCCTCTGATAGGCGCTACAGAGCACTGTATGCCAAAACCAACAGACTTAGGAACAGTTTCTACCCACAAGCCATCTCTCTGCTGAACAGCTGACTATTGACCCACAGTGTCAGGTTCACTTCTGGTCAATAACCCAGTAACACTGTCTCTACAGCACCTGTTTACTGGTTCCACTATTATTCATCATTCTCATATCTCACTAATTATTTATTTAATCATCATTCTTATTTCCTATTTCAGAACTGTTCATAATGTTCATACTGTTCATATTGTAATATAATAACATAATACTATTTATCCCAGCATCCTTTGCACTATATTCGACATTTAAATAATTTTTATTGAACTCCTTATTGCACTCATGCCTCTATATTGTTTATGTTTCTGTTTAGAGAATGTATATATTAGTGTGTTTATATTGTTTGTTGTTTTGTATGTGTAAGCACATTGTGAGCAACTATGCTCCAAAGAAAAATTCCTCGTATGTGTCTTAATACCTGGCCAATAAAGCTTATTCTGATATCAACAATGTAAATTGAGTCACGTGATCGGCTGGACGGAGATGGCAGCTTGAGGCGAAGCTCCTGGCCCAACTTTGCCAAATAGTTGTTTTATATGGTTCCTACTTGGGAAGTGAAGTTAGCAGACATGGAGGACAGAAACCAAAGATGTAACATCCCCATCGTCGGGCTGAAAGAGGGGCTAGAAGGTGATAATGCTATCCAGTATCTCTCATGCTCCCTGCCTAAGTGGCTTCGGAATCTAGCAGATGTTCGCATAGAGATTATGAGAGCCCACGAAATTTACAGTGATTGCCCAAAGAAAAATACCAATACCAGTCGCACGCTGATTTTCAAAGTGCTTCCTTACACAACCAGGCAGACGTTTCTACAAGCTGTGCGGAAATCCCTGCTTGTCATTAAGGGCCGGAAAATTTGCTTCTCCCCGGATTACAGCAAATTCATGGTAAAAAGACAGCAGGCTTTTTATCGAGCCATGGATTCAGCACGGGTCAAGGGTCAGAATTTTTTCCTGCTTTATCCAGCAACGCTGAAGATCAGGGAAGGTGCCCAGTACAGAGCTTGCTCATGGTGGGCATCGTGGAGGAGGATCAGGACAGAAACAACTGCCTGTAGAACATTGACCCCTTTGGTTGGTCTTCTCTTAACGTGTCCTGATTTTATCGCACTGTTGTCTGATATGATTACAGTGACTCTGTTTCTGAATGCTATGTTGACCTAGTTTCAAATGGCCTAGTCCCTACACGTTAGCTGTGCCACTGCTAGGCTAGAGTTTCCCTTGCAATGTGCTTGCTGTTTTGTGCTTTTTATTTCTTGTTTCTGTTGACGAGAAATGCTTTATTTTAATATTAATATAATAAGGAACCATACTGTGACAATCAGGTGGTTATGGGCTGGTGTTCCATTTTTTGCTACCCTGTGTCCAATCTTGATCACAGACCTACTTTGAGTGGTTCCCCCCTTTCTCTCACGTTCCCTTTTGTGTCCCTGTCTTGTATGTTCTTGTTCAGTGTTTTACATGTTTTGTGTAATGAGGGACTTAGCTTTGGATGCACCATTGTTAGGATTTAACGAAAGGAAAGGCAGTAGCAATTTCCACATATACTCTCATTTAGAATGCAGCTTTTTTTGCAATGGGGGATCTTTCATTTTTGGTTTGGAATTGTGGCAAACTGAATGCTTCTCATAAACACACCAGCACTCTGGGCTTACTAAAAGAGAGAAATATTAACATTGCATTATTACAGGAGACACATTTGCTGCAGGCGGATACCGGCCGTCTAGCCAATAGATTCTATCACACAATTGCATTCTCCTCAGCAACGTCTAAATTAAAAGGAGTGGCCACTGATGTTAAACAGAATCTCCCACTTAAAGTGTTGTCCTCTTGGTCACATGATACAGGCAAGATTTTGATCTCCACAACAGAGTTTGGTGCTAGGAAAATTGTTGTGTCAGCTTATGTGCCTAATGTTTTTGATAGCAATTTCTATAACACACTCAACAATCAAATGCTGGAGTTAACGGACTGTTCTTTTGTTGATTCCAATACGTGAACTTGTGTATCAGCCGATACCGAGTACTGATCCAATACCAGTGTGTCGGATGTTTAATTACGTTCAGGTGTATACTACTATCCTTGTATGGATGTGATATGATTTCTTTGTTGTCGGTCTGGCTCAGGTTAGGGTCAGGCTACAAATGCTCTGAAATCATATGCCAGCAGCTTGGGGCTTATATGACTTATATGACTTATATACAGATATTTGGCATGCAGTTAATTAGGGATTATTCCTTTTTCTCAGGTAGACATAAATCTTTTTCCAGGATAGATTTTCTTTTTGCATCCCCTCCATTATTTCATTCAATTGATTAAGTGGTGCTACTCCCAATGGCATTCTCTGACCATAAAGGGGTCCTTTGCGGCGCCATCCTTGTCCAATTGTCTCAACGTGCGGTTAGATGTCTCAGTACTTCTTTACTGAAAAAAGAATCCTAGATTACTCAGTTTATTGCAGAATTCTAAATATTTGCAGAAATTAATGTCGGCTCTGTAGAAGACCCTAGGATATTGTGGGACGTGATAAAAGGTTCGGTTAGGAGAAATACCATACTATTTTGCTCTAATGTGCGCAGCTACATCACTGAAGTTGCACAACCTTGAAGCTGAGTTCACCAGATTAAACTCATTGTTACAAACTAATTTTACTGACTCGATAGCTTTAGAACAATCATTAGTCAAGAAAGAAATAAACAACATTCTGAAATAGAAGTCTGAATTTCAAATTCACAGAACAAGACAGCGCTATTACTGTTGAAGTAAATAAATCCTTTCAGACATTTTATTCCAATCTGTATGAATCTGAGGTTACTTAGGATAAATCCCACTGTGACAGCTCGTTGAAATAGCTTGACTTGCCTCAGTTATTAGCAGAGGAATCAGCTAGCTTGGACAGATTAACTTCTATTGAAGAATTAAGTTGGCAGTACAGAATAAGCAAAAAGGAAAATGACCTGGATTTGATGGGATCCCTCTAAATTTTCTGCAACTTTTGGGAAACAGCTGGGCTCTTTTCTTCTTGACATGATTAGCTTCTCTTTTGAGAAGGGTGAATTCTCAAGGGATGTTAACACAGCCTTAATTTCCTTACTCTTGAAAAAGGATAAGGATCTAGCTATCAACCTCAACGCTGACATAAAAATCTTTGCAAAGCTCCTAGCCCGTAATTTGCGGACAATGTTTTTTTTTTTTTTTTAGAGAACCCCTCTCAGTCTCTCACTCACCTTCTATCATTGTGCTAGGAGTATGGAAACTATTCTGGTGCTCTGAACAATGTCTTGAAAGAGATGGAAAAATGGATATGTCTCCCCATGTGTATTCAAGCCTGTATCTCAGTAGTTAAAAGGAATGTTTTAATTTTGTGAGCTCTACGCTATTCTCTCCCCTCCTGCTGGTTACTGGTGTAAATTACAGTTTATCTGTAAAGGCAAGCGGCCGCAACTTAAGATGTCTACTTTACAGAGGAGGAAAGAGGATGCTGGCCTTTCAGTTCCCAACTTGAAACATTATTTTGGTCCTTCTTGTTGAGGCCCCTTCTCACTTGGTTTAGCCCAAATGTGTTTGTCTGCTGGCGTACCTTAGAAAGTGCTATGACAGAGCCTTGGTCACTCCATGATGATCTTTTTGCTAGTGTTTCTACCAAAGTTACGCTTTCGCCCCATTGTCTGAAGTCTTACCAAGACTTGGAGATTGGCTGAAACACACTGGCACATTTTTCCCCTATATTCAATAATACAGCACTCCTAATTGGGGAGAGGCCGATAATTGTGAAGCCCCACAATGGGAACAAAGGGGGCTATCTAAAAGACATTTTTAGGGAGGTTGGCTTATTGCCTTTTTCTGACTTGCAGAATGCATTCAGTCTACCACATTCCTCTTTTTTCTTTTACCTTCAATTAAGATCAGCACTCAAAGCATATGGTGTCCCTTGGCAGAGGCCTTTGTCTATCCATCTTATTCTGAAGTTATTTACTGTGCACTCTAAAACCTGTGGGATTGTATCCAGACTTTATCAGTTCTTAGTGATATCTGTCCTCTTTCTGCCCTTCCTATTGAGAGGATCTGGGCATGCGATTGCCCAGGCCTGAGTAGCAATCTTGACTGGCATGATGTATGGTCTAGCATTCCAGACGTATCTCGCAATCCAGACCATCAGCAGATTCACTACAACTTTATTCATAGGACATTTCTCACCCCTGTGAAAATGCATCACATGAAAATTATTAACAGCCCTTCATGCACTCTCTGCCCAATTAAAGCACAAGGTACATATCTTCACATAGTCTGGGAGTGCTCTCCCGTTAGTCGGTTCTGGAATATTGCATTAAATGTCCACCTTGTTTAATGTTACTATACCTTTTACTGTCACTGTTTTGATTTTGAATGATCTGTAAGCCTTTCAACTCTCTGGAACTCGTGCTATCTTTGCTTGACTTACAGCTGCAAAGAAGATGATTGCAACCCACGACCTGTCAATCCACACATGGACCATTTTCTACATGGATGTAGTGTATATGAAGCTTTCCACAGAGCTCATTAATGGAGCGCCAGGAAAGACTCTGGACACTTAGGTGAACTTTGCTGGGGCTGTGAAGGCTGTAGCCGTGTTTGTTTCCTTGTCTTGTGTCTGTTTGTGTATGTGTTTGGGTGTGTCTGTTTCTGCGTGTATTATTTTTGTCTCCCTGCCTCCCATCTTTTTATTTTTTTTCTGGCCCTGGGACGCATTCTCTGTCTCAGTGTATTGTTTGTAATTGTTTGTTGCGGTTTACTTTTTCAGAAATAAATAAAAAATTTGATCACAAAAAACAATGTAAATCTTACTGTGGAAAGCAGATGAAATGATACATGAGCACAGATGTTAATGGGTAAAAACATCTGCATGTGTTATTTCTTATGAGAACTGAGACTCACGTTCAGTTTCTGTCAGTTGACTTTGTGTCAGCCGTTGTTTGTGTGACATGGTGTGGAGGCAACACAGATGTTGGCTGGATAGTTTGATGCTGTCACTCTGTTGATCAACTCTCCTGACATTCGCACAGCTGCCCCTAGCAAATACACACACATACACACACACACACACACACACACACAAACACACACACACATTTTGTCACATTGCCTCCTTGATCTGGCCTGCAGTGATGATGAAACGAGAATTGTAACAGAGACTGCTATCAGAGCTGCATGACTCGTCCACATCCAGAGACCCTTCCACTATCAAGTGTAATACGTTCATGTTCCAGCAGTGGAAAGTAAAAGCTCCAGTTTATCTACAATCCAGATACAGAAGCTCTCAAATGCGACTCTTTGAAGGAAACAAGCACACAATAAAAGAACAAAAGCCAAATCCATAGAAATCTTTTTAGGCAAAGGTTTCAACTTCAATTTTAGTGGTTGTCTAAGAGATAAAGTGTTTAAAGCACAGTGAAAGACCTACATGCAGAAACACGGTGAAGAGTGCCACATATTTATTTTCTTTGATGTTACTTTACACAAAGGACCTCTTACTGAATAATGCCGCATGCTTGAATATCACAGATTTTTCACTGTATTGTGTTCACATTTACTGGTTTTACTCAGCCAATAGCACCATCTCATCGTCATTTTGCTGAAAAAGCTCAGTGGGACATTTTAAACACAATGCTGCAGCCAGAACATTTTGGCTTTGTTTTGGGTTGGGGATAACAGTTTCAGTTTTATTTGTGAGATGGGAAAACAATATTTTGGATTCTTTAGCCTTGTGTGTTTCTATTTGTTTAAAAAAGCCTCATAAAATGGCATTTTATGAGAATTCACGGTAGCAGAATGAATTCTGGGGATTCATTATTTGGTGTCAAATAAGGTGCTGAATATATTGTTTTTTTTTTATGTAAAGAATGTAATCTCACACATATGTCTGTTTATGTGTATTGGGTAGGGTAAAGATTCAATTATTGGCAATTTATCAAAGATGTTTTATCAATAGTAATAAAGTTATGAATATAACTTGACAAACAGTAAAAACAGGGCACCTCCCTGGAATCAGGGACCAATAATGAAGTGTGAAACAGTCTCAATAGGTGGTGTTCCCTTTAAAATACAGATCTTATTTAATTTGGTTAATTTATCTGGTATTTTCTAATAGAGCAAAAGGAAGGATGTGTCCAGACTGTTCAACCTGCAATTATCAAAAAAAATACACTGTATTGTACACAGACAACTACCATTTACGGTATAACAGAATTTATTTAATTTCAAAATCCTGAATGGCCAATCAATAATCCTTCGATCAATTAAAACAATATACCTTTATTATTAATCTACAACAAAGAAAAACAGCTAACAGACATTTAGCAGGCATCTGTCTGTGGGTCCGTGCGTGCCTGCGTGTATGTGTGTGAGCGTGCGTGTGTTCGGTTAGTGTGTAAATGAGGAGAGAAAAGAATCTTCGAGGTTCTGACAGTGATCACCCTCTCATTCAGTACAATAACTAACCTCATTGAAATGTATCTGCCAAGAAAACCTCAAGCCTTATGTGTGTGTTCAGTCCGTTCATTTCTGTCCATAGATCACCATGGGAACAAAACAGATCCGGTTCTGCTCGAACACTGAGGAAAGCTTTCCCTCCCAAAAGCAGCAGGAGAGAAGCTAGTCAGTCGACTTTGTTGTGTTCTTCTCCTGGCGGTGCGTGTTTTCATTGGATTCAAGGTGCTTCCAGCACCAAAATTAAATCCACTTTGTCTTAAAAATGGAATTTTTAGCAGCTCGGGCCCTCACCTGTTGAGGTGGAGAGCAGAGGTGTCTATTGGCGTTTTTCCACTGCGTGGTATCTACTCGACTCGACTCGACTCTACTCGCCTTTTTTGGTTTTCCATTACGAAAAAAAGTCCCTGGGACCTGCTACCAGGTACTTCTTTTAGTACTACCTCAGTCGAGGTTCCAAGCGAGCTGAGGTGATACCAAAAGGTGACGTGAAAACCTGCAGACTACTGGTTGGTCGGAGGATCGTCACTTATGACTACGTTTTTAGCAAACAAGAGTGCGGAGTGTGTGTCCGGAACAACCGCGCCATTTAAAAAAAAGAAAAGATAATAATCTAGCCAGACCGATTATCTACTCTCTGCACTATTCTCATTTTTCTATTCTCACTATTCAATATTAAGGGCTATTATTTTGCATGTCGTTTCCAATATTGCACACTGTTACTTTTAAAAAAAACAAGACAATATATCAAAGAAAATACTTTATTTAGCTATTCAAGTAGTGCATCAAACCCTCCTGTACATCCCGGTCTTCTTCCTCTGCACCCTGTGACAGTGTCCCCCCCGGCTCTGCTGGCCCAGATGCATCCCAGTCATCGTCATAAGCCTCTCCGTGACTCTCATAAACATTTTACAAAGCAGGTCAGAACCAGAGATTTCACCCGTGGACATCGAACGCCCAAACAGACGCTCTGCGGCGGCGATTTTGCAAAGCGTGAAGGATCTGAAACACACAGTACACAGCAGACATGTGTTGGTGTGTAATCATGGTTGCTAAAGTTCATGTATTTTTATATAGCGTATAGTAAATACTGACTGTGACCCTGAACACATGCAAATGTTAGCTAACGTTACAGGAAACTTAACTTACCCTTTTGTGTCTGCAAACAATGGTCATGTCGACGTCTGAACTCCGTCGGAATTCCCAAACTCCTGTTGTTTTTTTCCAGCAGTGATTTTTGTTGCTTCTCTCAGCTTCTTTTGAAACAAATTTTCTTCTGGCCGAGAATCAAAACAAACACCTCCAACGTGTTGTTTTGAGTCGCGTTGAAAATTACATCATGGCAGTTACCGGTGTTCCGGTTTAACGAGAGACCATGTTAACTGGCGACCGTCAGCCAAAAGCGTCTGTTGTTGTCGTAGTGACGACAGCTGTTGAAAATGGGAAGAGAATACGTAGCTGTCCGCGTGAATGCCTTTTCGTTAAGTTGTCATAAAAATGTAAAACATAACGACGCTACGTTACCTCTCTGATTTGTCTTTGGAGTCTAGTCTGAGGAAACTTGTCCGTCGCGTTTGGACGCGGTTTTCTATTAAGGACAACAGTAACACAGCGTTGCTCTTCCGTTTAATGTCTACAATACGTTTTATTGAATTCACATTTTCGTCTTCAGAGCTTGTTTAAGTAAACACATGTCACGTAGAAAGGTATTTAGCCCTTTTAAAAGTAGAAGAAAAAAAATGAATGTAATAACTTGGATTCGAACTCGTAGCTGCCTTTGTGAGAAAATATAAGAGTCTCAACGGCCTAACGCAGCGCACCGTAACATCGTATCTTGAGGTGTTGGGCATGGCTTCATATCAACTCAAACGTCACACGGCGTCTCTTAAAATCAAGAGGCAGCCAGATCAACTTGTGACCACACAACACTGCATGCAAATAACTCACAAGTTGCTCTTGCTCAGAAATTGTCTTTATTTTGTTTGATTCCCACAAAATACACGCCTTGTATGTTTGTCAATTGTAAGCACGTTCAAATCAACCTGAAACTCAAATGTCCATCTCTGACAAAACAAATAATAAATAAACATGTTTTCACATACACGTGTGTGCAGGATGAATAGTACAGTAGGCTACAGATGCAGAACAGTTCGCATGTACAGTCATCAGACAGGAGCGCAGGCAGACGTAGTCTACTTTAAAGGCAGTAAGTAGGATAAGGGTTTTGAATTTCAAAGGTTTTTTTGTAGTTCATTTCAGTCATTTGCAGCTGAGAACTGGAAGGAGTGG